>NW_024121654.1:718933-736433 GCF_016745375.1 Pimephales promelas
AGAATTCATTTTCATTGTAGATTTTTTTATTTAATATTGTTTTTAGTAATTTTAGTTGTTTTTAGTAATTGTTTTTAGTAATTTAATACATTTCTTTACAATCATTTTGGTTTATTTTTTATGTTTTTCAAATTTTTCAGATTTGCTTAAAAAATATTTTAGTTTTAGTAACTGCATTTTTTTTTTATTTCAGTTAGTTGCAGGCAACATTTTTTATTTTTGCTCCAGTTTTTACAGCTTTATTTCAGTTTATTTTTGTAGCTTTAGTTGACAATAACAACATTGATAAGTCCTTGTGTGTCTGTGAATTTAAGTTTTAATTATATAAGTTTAATAAGTTTGATCAGTTTTTAAATATTGATGTTTAATTGTATATTTTATTATTGTTAATAACCAATGACAAGACACATGGCAGGATCACATGACAATCAGGGAATCACATGACAACATAACAACAACAAGAACAAGAAAACCCAAAACGTGACAATATCTTTACAGTCTGTGAGTTTTTCCTCCACTTCTGCTGCAGTTATAAACACCAAAATTTACAGAATTATTCATGACTATATTCTGAAGGATTTTACTGAAGGGTTTGTTCATATATCACTCACACTGATTTTTATCATATTTTATTCCTTAAAACTTTTTCAGACTGTTGACAGTATTTTCTGATTATTTAAGGCAAGACTCTAAGCCATTGTTTTTCATGCACTGGTCAATTTTGAGTTTATTGGATATTTTGCTTTGCTTTTGTCTCCTTTCAGATTAGTGGAAGAAAACATCCAAAAGACACATTTACATGTTTATTTTATTACACTTTCTATAAGCGTCTGTAGTTTTTAATTACACTACATATCTTTAAAGAGTTTTTCCTCCACTTCTGCTGCAGTTATAAACACCAAAATTTACAGATTTATTCCTGTCTATATTCTGAAGGATTTTACTGAAGGGTTTGTTCATATTTCACTCACACTTATTTATATAACATCTTGACACTAGAAATGTGTTTTGTCATTTAAACACCTTTATAATGATCGTGTTAGTTGATCTATGACATGTTAGTAGTTTCAGAGTTCGCATTGGATGAATTTCTGTAATTTTATAGATTTCTCCCAAAATGCATAAAAGTAAGTGGCTGGTGATCTGGGAGAAGAACTTTATAGGATCCTAGTCAAATTATAATGAAAATGATTATTGTTGCAGCTTCCATCAGTGTATGGAGCTGAATGAAATGTGTTTTTTCTGTTAGTGTGAGACGTGTTGGGCTCATGTATGGTGTGTGTTTTTTGTTTTAGGGCCCGAGAGGAGCCGACGGCCCTCCAGGAGAACCAGGCCCCGAGGGCGTGAAGGTATATCACCATATATACTATTACAATACAAGAACCCTTAATGCTAAAATATTTCTATACGAGTAGAAATGTTTGAAATGACTGCATAACACGTTCATGTTTAACAGGTTATTTCGTCTTTTTCTAGTAAAAAAGTTTGCGATTTAATCAGAACTAAAAAGGAATTCAAACTAAATTCATAAAATGATTGGGAACCACTTAAAGGCTCTATATATGAAGGGTTTATATGGACCGGTATCTTCTTTCTTCTTATTATATTCACACATTGACTGTTATATAAAAGCTAAACTCTTTTATTCTGGGAAAACATTGTGATGCCATCATGTACTGTATGTCCTGATGAAAGGGAACTATATCACCCAGGATAGAGAACTGGCCGTTCACTCCGTCTCGTCTCCAACCCTTAAGCAGTTCTGCTGATTTGCATTAGAAAGCAGTGAATGATCATGATGCTCACACACACACGTCACACACTCCTGACGGCCCGACTGCTTTTATATTTCAGGGTGAAAAGGGTTCTGGAGGGAAGAGCGGAGATCCGGGATTCATCGTAAGCACCTCTGCGTTTAGTTTATAGATAAAGTGAGATCAAATCTTCATCTCATCTCAAGTGGGAAAACTGTTCATCCTTCAATGAAATATCTGTAGTCATCATAACTAGCTTTATATGAAGACAATCATCATACATGAGATGATCATAGATGTGCTAGATCTACTGTTTTTTTTGCAGATAAGACAGTCACACACACACACACACACACACACACACACACTCTAAACAATGCTGGGTTGTTTTAACCCTAATTTGGGTCAAATATGGACAAACCCAAATGTTGGGTTAAAAATGTAACTTAGAATCTTCTAACTGTATTTTTTTAATTAAATTTTTAACCCAAATTTGGGTTTGTCCATATTTGACCCAAATTTGCATTGAAACAACCCAGCATTTTTTAGAGTGCAGAAATTATTTTCGTTAATTGAAATAAAGATAAAATAACATGCATAGTTGTAAAAAAATGTAGAAAAAATGAACATATGTTTATTCAAATTTAAACTAAATCTAAAATGGAAACTTAAAAAAAATTAAATACTATAAATGGTTTAAACTAAAATTAAATAAATGGTTGTTTATTAGACTAATTAAAAAACTACAGACCTGGGTTGTTATAATTAACTACTAAAAAAAAAATGAATTCAAACAGAAAAACGTAAATTTATTTTATTTCAGCTAGTTACTAAGGCAGCATTATTTTTAATGTAGATTTTAATTTAGTTTAACTTGATCTACTAGAATAACAAAAACTGAAATAAACAAAAAAAAAAATTACATAAAACTATATGCACATGTAACAATTGAATTTAAATAAAAAACAAAAACATAAAACAAAATTACTAATCTTTAACACAAGCCACTTTCAGGAGTGAATAAAGACATTTCGCCCTTTTGGACCATCAAATCTGTTTAAAGATATATGCAATATGATTTAGGGGATGATTTAGAACATTTCTGGGGTAATATTTCTACAGTTTTATTCCCAAAAGCACAGCTAGTTACAAAAAATACTAAAACACACACAATGTGCAGCTGAGGATCAGAGAGACATGACGCTGACATCACTCATCAGTTATTAAAGCTCTGAGATCCATTACTCTGGTCTGATGTAGGAGACCTCTGCAAGCTGAAGGTTAATGATCGTGTGTGTGTGTGTGTGTGTGTGTTTGCAGGGTAAAGCTGGAGGTCCAGGGAAGAGAGGAGCAGCAGGACCCTCTGTAAGTCTCTCTCTCTCTCTCTCTCTCTCTCTCTCTCGCAGCGGTTCCTGACGCTCTGAACTACATCGTTAAACTCTAATCATGGCCAAAATGACATTAACTGAGATTTTTAGTTGTGTCATGTTGTTCTTACGGACATTAATGAGTCCAGATATGAGATAATAACTGATATTTTAATTTAAAAATAGTCAAATGTGTTTAAATGTCAAAATACTATTGATTTTGTTTAAATAAATACTATTATTTTTTATAATACTTAAAAATATTAAAATAATCATGATGAATAGTAAACTATGTGGCCAAAAAAAATGTTTTTTTTATAATTATTTTCTTCTTATTATCATATTAAAATAGTAAAATAGGCCAAAAATACAATTGTTTTAATCATCAAATGTATAAAAATTAAAATATGTTGTAAAAAATGTTATTTTTCTTTAAAGAAATACTATTTTTTAATGCTCAAAAGTATGAAAATAATCACATTAAAACTGTTGCCAAAAATACAATTGTTTTCTTTTAATACTTAAATGTATTGATATTGTCATATAAAATTGTAAAAAAAAGTTACCAATATACTTTTATTTAACGTGCAAAAGTATTAAACTAATCATAAAGCAAATATTAAAATATAATATTTTTGTAATATTTCCTGTGAATACTGAAGAGTATTGATATAATGTTCAAGGATACACTCCTCGAGAGCTTGCGTGTGACGTCACAGATCGGTGTGTTTCCTCTGTCTGGGTGTCAGGATGTGTGAAGTGTGTGTGAAGTGTGTGTCGGAGTGTTTATAATTCAAGCCTGAGGGGTTTTACTCGCTCATGAGCTCACAGCGTCCTCTAGTGGCAGCTCTCTCTCTCACACACACACACACACATCTCACTGTCAGTGTTGTTTTACGAGTTTTGCCGGTGATGTTACACAGGCTCTTAAAGCGCAGTAAAGCGGTGTAAACTGCAGGGTTCTCCAAAAACACAGTAAAAACAGTGAAATATTTATTCCAGAGTAAATCATCTGTTTTTTATGTGAATATACAGTAAAACCCAACAAGTTAAGCTAACTCATTTCATTTGAGGAAACCGATTGCCTCATTTCATTGAAGTTTTTGAAAAAAATAGTTATGAGTACTCTGAACTTATTTTATTTGAGTTCAATAAAACAATAATATTTCTTAAACCACAGATAAAACTTTACACTGCATTTAATACTGTATATAGCTGAAACTTCACTTTACTGAGTAAAAACAGTGTACAGCAGTGTCATTTATTTTTATTTGTACTTATGTTTTAATTGTCATAAACTTGAAATGTTTGAGTACACTAATCATACATTTCACTTAAAACGTTCATGTAATCTCAATGTGAACACTTTTATTAGTATAAACAAGCTAGTTTGCTTACGTACTAATATGTTAAACGTGACTTTAAATGAAAATTCTATAATCCAAGATTACCGCCACCATATGACGTCACAATATGCAAATTATATGGGAAAATGTTATCCCTACATACACTTTGGGTTATCCTTAATATTTTTCTAATTTACAGAATGTCTCTATCTTTCATCACTTTTAAGATATAGCCTTTTGAAATTAAGACGTCAAAATCGAACGTTTTAGGAAAAAACCTCTGGCGCCTAAAGGGTTAACATGCTAACAAATAATAATGTCATACAGCAGCACTTTACAGAAATTCTTCTAAATTAGCATTATAAAACACTAATCACCATAAATCTCCCACCAAAAAAAACATTCATTACTCTAATTAGTTTAATTTGAGTTTGTCCAACTCAAACCAATTCGTTATTTTGAGCGTTAGGGTTTACAGTTCATTCCCATCATAGAAACAAACACAAACTTATCGTTCCCTTATCGTCTACATATATGCATGTAATTAATCAATACAGATCTAACTTTCTTTTCTTTATTATTGCAAAACAATACGGTGAGGATAGAAAGGACCACGAATGAACAATTTATTCCCACCAATTATTAATAAAGGGTTCCCTCGTCTTACTTGATCATGGTGAAATCTAAACCAGGGAACGAATTAGTTAAATTAAGTAACAAATTACTACACTGGAAAAGGTTTTCCTTTACGTTTTTCATGTAATGACGACAAAACATTGTCAAATCGATCTTTTTTTGTGGTTTACACAGAGACGATAATGGTATCGTTTTCAAAAGGTCGCATTTTCAGGCGCTGTCGTGTAAATCAACGCCTAACTTATAAAAAAGTTTTCTGTTTTTAGTTGAAAATACTGTCATGTAATTGTGCGTAGTAAAAGTGATTTAGTATTATTATAATGTGGCCACAATTTAGTAAAACGAGGGAACAAATTGTTATCACAACATAGCCACAATTTAACAAAATGAGCGAACAAATTATACAGTGCGCACAATTTACTTTTTACTTAAAACAAAGAAACGAATTATTACAATGTGGCCAAAATTTAATAAAACGAGCAAACTAATTATAACAATGTGGCTGAAATTTTGTCAAATGAGGAAACAAATTTCTATATCGTGCACATGATTTACTTAAAACGAGGAAAGGAATTATTACGATGTGGCCATGGTTTAGTAAAACAAGAGAATTAAGTATTATTTAGCATATTTTGTCATTTTTATCAAGTACTATTTCTTTTTTAAAATATGTAAATAGTTTGAATTCATTTTTATATGAGTTGTTTTAGTACATCTTCAAGCTAAATGTAAATGAGAAATGTTTCTTTGAAAACTAGCTGGAATAAAATAAGTTTAAGATTTATTTTATTTCAGTTAACTCTTATTTTTAATAAAGGGAAATGTCTGTTAATGGTTTTAGTGTTAGTGTCAGTCGGCGGATGTAACCCTGTCCTGGGGTGTGTTGTGTTCTGCAGGGTAAAGCAGGTCCGCCCGGCGGCGCGGGTGAACAAGGCCCTCCTGGTGAACCTGTGAGTATTACAACACATCCATGTGTGCATTCTCAAAAGTTAAACAGTTGCAAAAAACACACACAAAAAGTGTGTTTTACATTATAGAGAATTAAAAAGACTTCTGTATGGCACATATAGTGCTGGCTCAGTGCTATTTAGTATTATATTATTATATATATATATATATATATATATATATATATATATATATATATATATATATATATATTGTTATTGTTATTGTGTTTGTTAAAATTCAGAATTAGCTTTATTTGAATATTTTTAGTTTTAACTTTATTTTTTTATTTAAAGTTTTAGTAATTTTGTTAAGTGGTTTTATTATATATATATATATATATATATATATATATAGTTACTAAAACTGAAATAAAAATGAATAAAATAATAACTTTAATTTTAACTTTAATAACTTAATAACTTACTATTCAAATAAACTTATTTTAAGTTGCCAAATTGTAAAAATTTCTTAGGTTTTTTTTCATTTAAGTTTTTCATCTAATATTTTAATTTAATGATTTAATTCAGCTTCATTTTAATTAGCTACATTTTTAATAGTTTTAGTTTAAGTTTCATCGCTGACCTGTTTTTAAAAACTATTTCTTTATTTTTCTTTATTTTTTTTCAGTTAACAAGTATAATTTTAGTATTTTAACTTAATCTTGTTTTATTTATTTGTTTTTTATTTAAATTTTTCATTAAATATTTAAATTATACTTTATTTTAGCTTTTATTTCAATTGATGAGAAATGTGATTGTTTGATCAAGTTCACCGCATGTTGTATTTAAATAAAACACAAAGGTTTGGGCTTAAAAATAGTGCATGCTGAAGTGCCAAAAAATACTTTCTCAAACTAAATGAAATAAAGGTCAAAAACTGCACAAACTGAAGGATGTTCATCTGCATCACACATTGTTGTTTATATGTGCTAAACTTTGAGAAATGTAATGTGTATTGTTGCATCTTTCTTGTGTAATACAACACAAGTCATGATGTGAAGGCCTCAGAGGCTTCGTTTAGCTTCTCCACACGGCATTTCCAGCATTGAGCGTGAGTTAGGGTTAGGGTTTCGTCTAATTACGTCTAAACATGTCATCAGCCGCTCTGACAGCAGATGAAAGACTTTTAACAGCATCTCTCAACACCAAGAGCGACACGTGTAAATCTGATTTATATGACCAGAACAAGACCGAGCAGGACTGTTTATGGCAAATCCACGTTTGTTTTGGGGAAATTATGCATGATTTCATATTTATTTCATATTTATTTTTAATGCAACTCTTTGGTTTTGATCGTTTAGGGGTCCAGAGGCCCTCCGGGGGACGCGGGACCAGATGGAGAGCAAGGTCTCGAGGTATTTCCTAAAATAAACGAATAGACGTGTATTATAGAGTTCTCCTGCATCCAATTATGTAGTAAAATGTCCATTTGAAAATTAAATGAGGGATAATACTGTACAATTACAGTTACATATTACAGTTAAATTCAATAGATTACATAATATAGGCACTCTATGGAGTCGAACACAACACATTACACTGCAGAAAATTGATGGTAGCACAATTTGATTATTTTTAGAAATTTAATTATAGGATATTTTATTGAGCTTGGGTCCGAAACATGACCTTAAGTTCTCGTCGTCTTGTGATTTTCCCTCTTTTGTGCGTGCTCAGGGACCTCCAGGACCTGAGGGAGAGCAGGGGCCCGTGGGTGAACCTGGACTCAAGGTGAGACAGACCATCCTGAAAAAATGACCAATTTATATACTTCCGTTGAACGCAAAAGGAGACTTTGTTCCAGCTGCTGTGGGATCAGACGAGCTTTAATAATAATAACAGTATCAGCATTGAGATCTATTGGCATTTGGCGACTGTCTTTCTATCTTTTTCCAGGGTGAAATGGGGCCTGTTGGAGAAGAAGGTGAACTGGGCCAACTGGGCATCCGAGTGAGTCTAAAACCCCACACCGACTCCTGAATGTCCCAGTGAACGGGATCCATCAGTGTGTTTTTATTGCTTTAACTGACGTGAGCCAAACAGTGTCAATAATCTGACAGACGGACCCTCGGGCTCGCACACACTGAACGTCTTTGTCTCCGGTTACTCAATTATTCAAGCAAATCCTCGTGTTTGTTATTGGATATTATGATGACATTGGGTGAATCTCATGAAGCCTGTCATGAATTTATCCGGCTCATATTTCACCCTAAATTGAAAAGAAATAAATCATGAATCTCATTCTCAGTTCTGCCTTGTGGAAAAAATTCAGATTTATTATTCAAACTGTAAAATATCCTCGCTAATACTGCAATCAGGTGTGTTGATTTGCTTATACAAATAAAAATGGCAGCAAAGGCCTCTAGGAAACGCAAATAAGCACATTTCTGCTGCAGGGTGTGGGATAAATCCCATGATGCTTTTCTGAATCTGTTAGCATTTGTCTTAGGGTCCTCCAGGGCCACCCGGAGAAGACGGGCATCAAGGGAAGGACGGGCCAAAGGTGAGCTTGCAGATTAAAGCTCACAGAGATGACAACGTCTTTTTTTTCAATACGCATAAATATTACATGAAAGAAATATGTCAAATGTGTCAGATTTTGCCAAATTGACTAATTTGTATCTATAGGTTGATGTTAAAGACAGTTAAGTTGATTCCTGAAATAATTGTACCCACTTATTATTGGAAATATTTTATTTTTGTATTGTTTTCTCGCTTCTTAGGGTGAGCCAGGTGACCGTGGACCAATGGGAGAAGCCGGGGAAAGGGGCGAGACTGGTGACTCCGGCCCACCGGGACTTTCTGGAGATCCTGGGAAAAAAGGCTTCCCGGTTAGTGATGAAAGAGTGATTTTTTTTAGAGTAGATATAGTTAAGCTGAAATGAAAAAGCTTCGGGTGTAAGAATTGAGCTTAGACTCCCAAGGTGGACAAGTGCAAATGTTCGTTTCTAGTGATGTTCTTGTGTTTAAGGAAATATATGTCTAATTTCATGTGTCCATTGGGTGATTCGAGAAATACAACCATAATGGTCTTAAATATTAAGTGATATAAGTTATTCCTGATGGTTCCCGAAGCACTCAAACTCAAGTTTGTATTTTCTAAAATAATATTTGATGTAGGCAAATCTATGCTTGTATGTCATTCTTTTCTTTCTGTTTCTGTTACTTTGTGATATGGACCTAATGGTCTGGAATAAAGAATTCATATAATAATAATAATATAATATAATACTTATAACATAATGCATTTGCATTTGGAACATGTTCAGGTGAAATTTCTCCAGCTCTTTAGATAATGCAAGTGTGTTGTGAGATGTTCACCTGATGATGTGAAGTTAAAGCAGATGTTTCTATGTCAGGGACCCGAGGGCAAACAGGGTCTGCCGGGCATGCGTGGACGTCCAGGAAAAAAGGTACCAGCGTTTCTGGATCAACATTAATAATAGCCACTAAAAATGCATTATATTACATCAAATCAATTAGAGCCCGACCGATAAAGGATTTTGAAGGCCGATACCGATACAAATATTTTTTGGTTTTAAAATCTGATATGCCGATATATCGGCCGATATTTTTTTATTTTTTTTATTTCAGAGAGGCGCAACAAAACATTAACAGATTTCCCTAACATCAGTTTTTAGTTATTTATGAGTTTTAACCAAAATAATATGATAATGCATTTTAAAAAGAAACTTTCTAAACGTTTCTTTTATTGTCACAACAGAACAGACTGATGATAGTGGCATTAGCTAGCTTTATGGTTGGCTAGTCTATGATGAACCATAATTTAGCAATGGATTACGTCATACTGCAAATTGTAAAACATACATTTTCAATATAACAGTTTTATTTTATTTTTGAAATATTCATTTATCGGCCATTATAACTGCCGATACCGATAGTTTGGAAAATGCCTAATATCGGCCGATAATATCGGCCTGCCGATATTAAAATCAATATGAGGAACCTCTACATTTGAAGTGCACGAGGGGAGACTGAAGTGTTGCATTGTGTCCGAAATAAAATGGACCTCAAATAGAGCCCTGTGGTACTCCTTAAGGTTTCGTTTCTTAAAACTAGTTAACTGCATACACAATGAACTACACTTCTACAGCATTTATCAGTCATTGTTATTGTTAATTTCAGCATTTATTGATGCAGAATTAAAATTTAAAGTTGTATGCACTGTGAACTGAAATGAACTAACAATATATGCAGGCGAAACTCGAAAAATTAGAATATCCTGCAAAAGTTAATTAATTTCAGTAGTTCAGCTTAAAAGGTGAAACCAATATATTATATAGACTCATTACATGCAAAGTGAGACATTTCAAGCCTGTATTTGTTATAATTTTCATGATTATGGATTTCCCGAAATTCAAAATTAGAATATTGTAAAAAGGTTTCATAAGCTGTAAGCCATAATCATCACAATTATCACCAATAAAGGCTTGAAATATCTCACTTTGCATGTAATGAGTCTATATAATATATTAGTTTCACCTTTTAAGTTGAATTCCTGAACTTTTGCACGATATTTTAATTCACCTGTATATATAATTAACTATAATCTAGCAAAACGTGTTTTTTTGACTATTTCACTGTGATGTTTTCTCATTCAGCTCATTTTAGTTAATGAGACCTTGCTGAAATGTATTACCAACTTTGTCTTGTCTTGTTTGGGACACGTCATGCTTTTTATTTTCACATTACATGCACATTGATGTCATCGTCCGCCCATGTAAATAATGTAGACCAGTCCTTCCTTTTGATATTTTCATCTTCCTCTTTGGTAGGGTGAAAAAGGTCCGCCGGGTCAACTGGGAGAACTGGGTTCGCCCGGTGAAATGGGACAGACTGGGGAGAGAGGACTGAAAGGTGCTCGAGGAACCAGAGGACCCGCAGTTAGTGTGCTTTCTTCTTTAACACGTCCCTACACTCTTTCTCAAGTCTTTTGAGCTTTAGTATGCTGTGCAAATCCCAAAGATGAGTACCATTAGTCAGCATGCTAAACAATACAGTCCGATTTAGAGAAATGGATGCACTGAATTCATTATCAAGGGTAAATTTGGGAATTTTGTGTGTAGACCCACAAATTTAACATCGTACTGCATTGTGTTGCTGTATTTGATTGCACCACTGGGGGAGTCCTAGATAGCCAAGTCAAGTCACATTTAATTGTAGCACTTTTTACAATACCGCAGCTTTACAGGAGATAACAGGAAAATAATGCAAAACAAGTTTGTGTCCAGAGGAATATAGCATCACAGTCCAGCTTAGATAATGGTGTATTATATAAATAATTGTTGCCTACACAACTACAGTACAAATGTCAGATTGGTGATAACGTTAGTGGATTGTTTTGTTGGTTAAATTGGTGTCACTCATATGTTAACGTTAGTTAAAGCATTGACTAACAGCATGCAACATATTTTCTTAAAAATGCATTAGGAAAAACTTTATTGCAAAATCAATTAGGTATTAAAAATAATTCCTGAGTTACAGAAGCGTAATAATTTCCTCAGGCTCTTCAACATGCTGAGAACGAGTTTCACGCCGATTTTACTGGATCCATTAAGGTGTGTGTAAACATTAGCAGGATTTGGAATTGAACCAAAGATTTTGATGGGATTTGCACTAATGTCGTTAGAGATACTAGGGTCTAATCCGCTTTTCTTGTACAATGCAGTTAAGCGCCTGCTGATTTGGTTGGTTTTAGGCTGGAATTTATAAGCAGGAAAAAATATCTGGGATTTAACGACACCAATGACATCTAAAAACTAGCGTCGTTAGGGAACCTAGCGTCTTGTTTTCATAAAGCGAACGCTTTTCCAAGACGACATAATGGGATGAGCAGCAGGAGTTATTTTTTAAGACGCTGTCCAATAATATGTTTTTCAGGACAACATTGCTGACAGGAAGCACTTGGGTTATTTTTAGCAGGTTATTTGGCACCAAACACAAGCTAACGTACGTGTGTGTTTTGTTCATTACCTTGCAGGGTCGACCTGGAGTTATGGGACCTCAGGGAGAGCTGGGACTGCAAGGCTACGCAGTGAGTTGCAAAAATGTGCATTTGTGAATGCTTACAAAAACAAACACTTAAACCGGCAGAAAGTTTTGGGAGCGTATCTCTTTACCGTAATTATTGATTCAGATGTCTGCCAATGAATCAGCCAAGCCTGCCTATCACCATTCAAAAAAGAGTATTACTTTGGATTAGACAAGGAAGTTATCTTTTTTTATCTTATCCATAGGGTCACATTGGCAAGCAAGGTCCAGCAGGCCCCCCGGGACCAAAGGGAGAAAAGGTTGTACAACATAATTTGATATCTTGAACAAATATCTCCGTCTAAATGTCTAATTTGGGTTAAATTAGTACATATAATGCTTATAACTCTTTGCAGTCTTTGCAAATCTGCTAAAGCAGTCAATCATATTGTGAAAGGATCTATAATTGGTTTAAAAAAAATCCATTCTGAGTTTCATTATGTGCGTTTTTTCAGGGTTACCCAGGAGAAGACAGTAAAACGCCAGGACCACCCGGGCCCTTAGGTGAACCAGTAGGTCTTAATTTCCTTTAACTTCCCGTTTTTGTTGAACATCTGGACTGAAATCACAAAATAAAGAGCCGGTGATATTTACATCTCTGTGATGAAGAAATATAACAACATATCAGTGTGTGTGTGTGTTTACAGGGCACTCTAGGAGAGAAAGGTGAACGTGGGGAGCCAGGAGATAATGGATATCAGGTTAGTGTCTCTGTATTTCATACTTTGAAAAAAAAAACATTCCTGTTCGCTAACTAGCCTATTTTTGTTCATAGCAACACCCTAGCAACCACACAGCAACATGATAAAATACTCTTAGAACAAAAGCAAGTGCATAGCAACACCCTAGTAACCATGCAGCAACATGATAAAACACTCTTAGAACACACCAGCAACTGCATAGCAACTCCCTAGTAACCACGCAGAAACATGATAAAACACTCTTAGAACACACCAGCAACTGCATAGCAACACCCTAGTAACCACACAGAAACATGATCAAACACTCTTAGAACACATCTGCAACTGCATAGCAACACCCTAGTAACCACGCAGAAACATGATAAAACACTCTCTTAGAACACATCTGCAACTGCATAGCAACACCCTAGTAACCACACAGAAACATGATAAAACACTCTTAGAACACATCAGCAACTGCATAGCAACACCCTAGTAACCACACAGAAACATGATCAAACACTCTTAGAACACATCTGCAACTGCATAGCAACACCCTAGTAACCACACAGAAACATGATCAAACACTCTTAGAACACATCTGCAACTGCATAGCAACACCCTAGTAACCACACAGAAACATGATAAAACACTCTTAGAACACATCAGCAAGTGCATAGCAACACCCTAGTAACCACACAGAAACATGATCAAACACTCTTAGAACACATCTGCAACTGCATAGCAACACCCTAGTAACCACACAGAAACATGATAAAACATTCTCTTTGAACACATCTGCAACAGCATAGCAACACCCTAGTAACCACACAGAAACATGATAAAACACTCTCTTAGAACACATCTTCAACTGCATAGCAACACCCTAGCAACCACACAGCAACATGATCAAACACTCTTAGAACACATCTGCAACTGCATAGCAACACCCTAGTAACCACGCAGAAACATGATAAAACACTCTCTTAGAACACATCTGCAACTGCATAGCAACACCCTAGTAACCACACAGAAACATGATAAAACACTCTTAGAACACATCAGCAACTGCATAGCAACACCCTAGTAACCACACAGAAACATGATCAAACACTCTTAGAACACATCTGCAACTGCATAGCAACACCCTAGTAACCACACAGAAACATGATCAAACACTCTTAGAACACATCTGCAACTGCATAGCAACACCCTAGTAACCACACAGAAACATGATAAAACACTCTTAGAACACATCAGCAAGTGCATAGCAACACCCTAGTAACCACACAGAAACATGATCAAACACTCTTAGAACACATCTGCAACTGCATAGCAACACCCTAGTAACCACACAGAAACATGATCAAACACTCTTAGAACACATCTGCAACTGCATAGCAACACCCTAGTAACCACACAGAAACATGATAAAACACTCTTAGAACACATCAGCAACTGCATAGCAACACCCTAGTAACCACACAGAAACATGATCAAACACTCTTAGAACACATCTGCAACTGCATAGCAACACCCTAGTAACCACACAGAAACATGATCAAACACTCTTAGAACACATCTGCAACTGCATAGCAACACCCTAGTAACCACACAGAAACATGATAAAACACTCTTAGAACACATCAGCAAGTGCATAGCAACACCCTAGTAACCACACAGAAACATGATCAAACACTCTTAGAACACATCTGCAACTGCATAGCAACACCCTAGTAACCACACAGAAACATGATCAAACACTCTTAGAACACATCTGCAACTGCATAGCAACACCCTAGTAACCACACAGAAACATGATAAAACACTCTCTTTGAACACATCTGCAACAGCATAGCAACACCCTAGTAACCACACAGAAACATGATAAAACACTCTCTTTGAACACATCTCCAACTGCATAGCAACACCCTAGTAACCACACAGAAACATGATCAAACACTCTTAGAACACATCTGCAACTGCATAGCAACACCCTAGTAACCACACAGAAACATGATCAAACACTCTTAGAACACATCTGCAACTGCATAGCAACACCCTAGTAACCACACAGAAACATGATAAAACACTCTCTTTGAACACATCTGCAACAGCATAGCAACACCCTAGTAACCACACAGAAACATGATCAAACACTCTCTTAGAACACATCTTCAACTGCATAGCAACACCCTAGTAACCACACAGAAACATGATAAAACACTCTCTTTGAACACCTCATCAACACCATAGCAACCACAGAGCGACATGATAGAAAAACTTTCAAAAAGCATTAGCAAATGCATAGCAACACCCCAGCAACCACACATCAACATTCTTCATACTTCATAACAACACCCTAGTAACCACACAGAAACATGTTAAAAATGACTTAGAACGCCTCAGCAATGGCATAGTAACACCCTAGCAACCGCACAGCAACATGTTAAAAAAAAAACTCAGTGACTGCATAGCAACTCCTAGCATAGTGGCGGCGACTTTGCAGTTGCAATCTCATGTTGTTTGTTCTTCTGACATTATCCTTGTGCGTGTGTGTGTTTTAGGGTCACGCAGGGGTCACAGGCGCTCGGGGAGCCCTCGGTCAGCAGGGATCTCCTGTAAGTGTGACTTTTATTGCATAACTTTCCTAACTTGGTTCCTGGAAGATTTGAACTTCCCAAGGCCAGTTTTTGCTGGTTAGTGTTGGAGCCGGGCCACGCGCCTCTCGACCAGCCTAACATCGTCACACTCCCATTGTGCAATTAAAGAGAGATGTTTTCATTATTTTCCAGGGATCTCCTGGGCTTCCTGGTGAAGCAGGGGCCAAGGGCGAGAAGGGAGTTCAGGTCAGTGTGTGTGTGTGTGTAGTATAAAACACCTGTATGATGTGATTTAAAGTTATTAATCACTTTCCGGATAAACTTGTGAGTGAGTGTGTGAGTTTTAGTGTTAAAAGTAGTATGCAGTACACATAGAGAGTATGCTAGTGTCTATAGTCAACATTACCAGTCAATGGCCGTTCACCGCTGTCATATAAAAACAATGTGTGTGTAATGATTGCAAATCCATCCTAAGCTCCTGTAAACACACTCACCGTCACATATAGCCTGAGAGAAACACACACAGAGTGTGTTTGGCCACCCAGTGCGACTGTATTCGACCGTATCAGCCTTTGCCGAGGACAGGAATCTGGTGCTTCAATAAGAGAGGATTAGAGCAGATTCTTGATCACGAATGTTTCTTTTACCTCGTACAAAACACTCTTATGCAACAGAGATTAATGAGATGTGTGTGTGTGTGTGTGTTTTAGGGACTCGCCGGTAAGAAAGGATCCCGAGGTCTCGCTGGAGCTCCAGGTCTAGAGGTGTGTGTTCTTCAAACTTAACCTCCATCCTTCCCTCGGGTCATTTTGACCCGCAAAAACCAAAAACTTTACCATAAAATAATTGTATAGTGTGTACTAGGGGTGGAGCCGAATCCGAATACGGTATTCGGAAAGGTACAAATAATGTGTTTTTTACGAATACTTATTCCGAACAAATACTTAAAAAAATATTTGTATTCGGGAACAAGAAATACTTTATATCAAAAAGCTGCGTTCCTCACGAGACGCGAGTTGAGTGACTTGAGTCAATGCGCGAGTTGAGTGAGTGACGTTCAGGAAGAGGTGACTGACAGGCTGCTCCACACAGCAACAGAGAGGGCTCGGCTGAGCGAAAAAAAAAACCACTTAACTGCATCACTATTTTTGTTTAATAGATGTTTGTACCTTAACTATGTTCCGGTGGCAGTTTATAACTTTCGGGAAGCGGAGTTTGATCGGGAGTAGGCTATATTCCATTATTGACGTCTGCAGACGGGTGCTTCATGTTCGCTCTGTTTACGTAGCTCTGTTAGCTCGGTAACGGTAATTATTTGTTTCATGGCTTGATTGAATTCCAATGTAGAATGCGGTCTGTTATTATAACAGGCCGCTGCTTATAAGTATAACACACCGTTGCTATGAAAACAGAGCGTTGCCATGGATTCTAAACGTAGAGACAGAACGGACTATTTTTCTTTTTTTAGCGGGAGCGATACAATCGTTTTTTAAATCAATAAACTCCTTTTTATATCCATATTTTGAGTCAAATTATTGATTTATTTGGTAGGTAGCCATGTAATAAGCGGGGTAATGTAGAGCGAGGCGTAGTTATAGCGAAAACCCTTCAGGCTTCGCGTCGGGCTCATAATCAACCTCCTCACTATAAATTATCCATATAACTTATTCTGTCTGCACAGCGTCCTCCACCGTGGTGTTGGGGTTCATAATGTTCACAATTGTATTTTATTAGTTGTTGGTTTAACCATGGTTCATGAGGTAATGGCTGACTGTTATTTTCTTTTCAATGACTTTTCTTGTTACATGTTCATTGCTGGATTTATAGAAAAAATCAACCAATATTGCATATCCATAATTATTATAATGGATATAATTAAAGAATCCATACACTAAGTATTTTTAAAGATTTTTATGCCTATTTTGAATTTTACTCGAATACAAATACAAATACAAATACTTTTCCTCCCTGAACAAATACAAATACAAATACAAATAGCGGCTGCTTTGCACACCCCTAGTGTGTACATGTGTGTGTGAACGCACACTGAGGTGAACTGGCTTTAGGACCCAGCAGAACAGCTCATATAGAGATATAAGCCCATCTAGAGCCATGA
>NW_024121654.1:741433-778949 GCF_016745375.1 Pimephales promelas
TGTGTAACAGCCTCCAGAACACTAGTGAGGGCGCCAGCGCTCCATCACACACACACACACACACACACACACACACACACACACACACACACATAAGCTGGAGCTGACGCATCTAAAAGAAAAGTTTGTGTTTAAATAATGTGTGTGTACTGTGTATAATTATTTTGTATATATAAATACACACATATGCATGTATATATTTAAGAAACATCTATTAGAATTTATTAGGATTAACCCCTTGAGATGTATCATCTCGTTTTCGAGGGGGTCCTTACATTTAACATTACATTAAACATTTGCATGTACACACTGTATATACATTTATTGATAATTGATATTATACGGATATATCAATATTTTAGAATGAATAACCCATTTTTCTTTAATACATACATACATTATGTAATTTTATATTATGTAAACACAAGTTTTTATTTTGTTATTACGTTATCAAGTCATAATCTGAGACTGATTGATTTATTAAGTATAAGGTTATGGACTCAGATCTGAAAGTGTGTGTGTTTACACTCCAGAACGGTTCTCTAGGTAATGATTGGGTTGTAATGTGTGTGTTTGTCTGCGCAGGGGCCTCGGGGGCCGCAGGGCATGGCGGGGCCGCAGGTACATCACTCATCATTGCTTATTCATCAGTGTTGGACTTTTGTTCATGCACTTTCCCAAGATTCACAATTAGGCTAATATGAAATATTGCATAATTGTTTATGAAATCTAAAGGGATTGTGAGACTAATGATCTGTGTTTTTTGACAGGGACCTCCAGGTCCGCCCGGCCCATCGGTAAGACGAGTCATGTGACTGTGTATTTGTGCACGAGCCCAACATTACAGACACTTTTATCTAATGGTTTCAAATAAAATGACGTTCTTTTGTCTTGATAGGATTTCCAGAACAAAAGCACCCACTGTTTAAACTACACCCATCTAATCTGCCCTGAACACACACACACACACACACTACTGGAATAGAACAGACGTTTCGGTCACACTTTATTCTTAAGGTGTCATTGTTACAGTGGAGTTATATATTTCAGTACTGAGTAGTATTAATAAACTACATGTATTTACTAAAGGATTGGGGTTTGGTTGAGGGTTAATATAGTTATGCATCATTTACTGTTATTACTTTAGTAAAAACATATGTAACAAAAACATTGTAAAATAAAGTGTTACTGAAGTTTCTTTGAGGTTGTTTCGATTGTAATAGTTTTCTCGTCCCGCAGAGACGCATTAACATGAACGTTCAAGCCCTGATGGAGTCCAGTGATCATCTTCAGCTGGAGGTGAAGATCTGACACCGCTTTCTGGAGTTTTATCAAAACTAGACTCTAGATGCTACATGATGGATGAGTGGATGGATGGATTGAGTGATGGATTGATGGATAGGTGGATGAGTGGATTGATGTATTGATGCGTGGATGAGTGGGTGAATGGATGGATGGGTGGATGGATCAGTGGATGGATAGATGAGTGGATGGATGGATAGATTTAGATGGATGGATTGGTGGATTGATGAATTGATGGGTGGATGGATGAATTGATGGGTGGATTGATGGATGGATGAATTGATGGGTGGATGGATGGATGGATTGGTGGATTGATGAATGGATGGACGAGTGAATTGATGGATGGATGGATGGATGGATAGATGCGTGGATGAGTGGATGAATGGATGGGTGGATGGATGGATGAGTGGATGGATGAGTGGATGGATAGATGCGTGGATGAGTGGATGGATGGATAGATTTAGATGGATGGATTGGTGGATGGATGGACGAGTGGATTGATGGATGGATGAATTAATGGGTGGATGGATGGATGGGTGGATGGATGAGTGGATTGATGGATGGGTGGATGGATCAGTGGATGGATAGATGAGTGGATGGATGGATGGTGGATGGATCATTGGATGGATAGATGCGTGGATGAGTGGATGGATGGATAGATTTAGATGGATGGATTGGTGGATTGATGGATGGATGGACGAGTGGATGGATGGATGGATAAATTGATGAGTGGATTGATGGATGGATGAATTGATGAGTAGATTGATGGATGGATGAATTAATGGGTGGATGGGTGGATGGATGGATGGATGGATGGATGGATGAGTGGATAGATGGATAGATTTAGATGGATGGATTGGTGGATTGATGGATGGATGGACGAGTGGATGGATGGATGGATAAATTGATGAGTGGATTGATGGATGGATGAATTGATGAGTAGATTGATGGATGGATGAATTAATGGATGGATGGATGGATGAGTGGATAGATGGATAGATTTAGATGGATGGATTGGTGGATTGATGAATGGATGGATGGATTGATGGGTGGATGGATTGATAGATGGATGGATGGATTAGTGGATTGAAGTATTGATAGATAGATAGATAGATAGATAGATAGATAGATAGATAGATAGAATAATTCTGAACTAATTTAAATATTTGAAGTAGAGATGCAGAGATGTATCAGCCGATCGTTCAAGAACAGCCGATGATTGGCGGATTATATGCTGTCAATCAAACGGGTTCAGAGAGACGACTCTGCCTCTGAAGTCTCGCTCTTCTCCTCAGGGTTTCCAGAACACAGACGCGTCTCCGTCCGAGCAGAACGCGGAGATCTTACGAACGCTGAAGTATCTGAGCGGCGTCGTGGACAGCATGAAGACACCGCCGGGGTCGAGGGACAACCCTGTGCGCTTCTGCCGAGACCTGCTGGACTGCCAGAGCCAGATGAGCGACGGTGAGCCTCTTCATCAGCCTTCATCACGCATCAGTGTCCAGTCCTGTTGGAACAGGTGTCAGTGTTAAAGGCACACTTCCGTTTTTGTCAAACAGCGCCCCCTAGAGTATCGGCTGATAAAACACATTATTTTCGCTATCGGCCGATTGTTTAAGAGCAGCGGATTATATCCTGTCAATCTAAATCTGTGTGAAGAGAATCTCTCCTGTCTACGCAACAATAAGGCTTTAATAGTTAAAAAATCGCCACATTAATGCAAACTTTATTAGACTGTAGTTCAGGGTTGCCAGATCTGCAGTTTTCCCGCATCAGACATTATCAATCATCACACAGAGCTTTGTGCTATCACTTCTGATAAGAAACAAAGTCTCAGCTTTCAAATTCTATACATTTTAATAAAACTCAAACAATAAATGGTGTTTTGACGCTCTTAAATGTGACGTGACAGATCGCTGTATAGTTTGCGGCATTATTTGGGAGAGATTTTCCTAGAGATTATTGTTATCTTCTGATATCGTTCTGAATGATCGGCGGAGAAATGTAGCGTCAGTGCATCTCTAGAGTAGGGATGGGCAACGATTAATCGCGATTAATCGCATCCAAAATAAAAAGTTTGTGTTTACATAATATATGTGTGTGTAGTGTGTATAATTAATTTGTATATGAAGAGTTCAGATGCAAAAGCCTCTAAATGCCATTTGAAATTTTCTTCTTTAATGATGATTTTTGTCAAACTTGTATATTCAAGTTCAGTAATTTCACTTAAATAACAATTAATAGGTAATTATCATTGCCATTTAAGTGAAATTACTGAACTTAAATATACAAGCTTGACAAAAATCATCATTAAAGAAGAAAATTTCTAATGGCATTTAGAGGCTTTTGCATCTGAACTCTTCATATATAAAAACCCACACGTGCATGTATATATTTAAGAAAAATGTGTTATTAATATATCAAATATGTATATTTATATATAATATTAATTGTGAATAAATATATATAAAATATATACATGCACATATTTCTTAAATATATACATGCATGTGTGGGTATTTATATATACAAATTAATTATACACACTACACACACATATATTATGTAAACACAAACTTTTATTTTGGATGCGATTAATCGCGATTAATCGTTGCCCATCCCTACTCTAGTTGTAAGTCTTCTTGTGGAATGACGGCTTTAAATCATCAACTTTGTTTTGGTGTGTGTGTGTGTGTGTGTGTGTGTATCAGGACTGTTCTGGGTGGATCCGAACCTAGGCTGCACGTCTGACTCCATCCAGGTGTTCTGTAACTTCAGCTCAGGCGGACAGACCTGTCTGAACCCCGTCTCCACTGATAAGGTACTGCCATATATACTCAAATATGATATTACAATAACACTGATCATAATCAATTCCCAGATCGCAACGTCTGCAAGATGTCTGTTAAAGATCCCTTCGTCTGGAAAGCATCTGATCTTTAACATGCATTCTAAATCAATACATCTTAAAGACATCTTCTAAACGTCTGTTTGACAACGTCCTTAAAAACACTCTAAAAAATATATCTTCATGATGTAAACACGCGCATCAAATAGACGTTCTATTACGTCCAGAATTAACTTCTGCTGCTGTTTTTAAATTACGTTTTACTCTGAAACTGAGAAAATCACAGGCGTGAATCTAAACAAGTCGTGCTCCATATTTGAGCTTTTTTAGTTTTGTTTCAAGCTTGAGCGTTCAGTGAGAGTGTGTTCGGCTGCAGTACCAAACGCTTCCTCTAGGGGAAACTCATCACTCATTTCCAATGCGTCATTTCTGACCGCGAGAAACACGAATGTGACGGATCATTTAACCTTTTCCATTCACATCCATGATTTGTGTGTGTGTTCATATACTAAGTGCCCAAACCTTGAAATAAAAATCTGAACCAAACAGCACCATAGAGTTAAATACATGTAGTTTGAACTCACACTTTAATTCGGTTCATGTAATGACATCATTTCCATGGAGCTCTGATTAAACTCACTAAAGTTTGACTGTAAAAGCTCAAAATGAATGTTTCTGCATCATGAAAGTGTTTTTCTCTCTCTCTTCATTCCCTTACGGACGAAATCAAGCAAAGTTTCCTCGTTATCTAAACACCGAGAAGCGTTTGATGAAACTCAAGGTCGTGTTTCCTCTGAAAGGACAATCTGATTTTCATTTAAAGCTGATTTTCCTGTAAGCCGGATCATTTGTCAGCTTAGACCGTAAACATACAGTTGCCAAAACGCAGAATGCTGATTGCATAAACACTAAGAAGCATGTGTGTGTGTGTGTGTTTCCGATCTTCGCAGGCCGTGTTTGATGTGGGGAAAGTCCAGATGAAGTTCTTACACTTGTTGAGTGTGTCGGTCACTCAGAGCGTTTCCCTCCACTGTTTGAACGAGCCGGCGGACACTGGCGGCCGCGCGCCGAGGGCTCTGCGTTTCCAGGGCTGGAGCGGTCAGGTGTTCCAGGAAAACACTCCTCTGAGTCCTCAAGTGCTCCTGGACAACTGTGAGGTGATGTGAATCTGGATTAAAGATCCGGCTTTAGTCTACCCCAGATAGCAAACTGACATTGAATCAACGTGGAAATATGACACTTTGAAACAACGTTGATCTGACATTGTTTTGCTCATCGAATTAACGTTGAACCAACGTCAGACGCGTCATTCTTTCAAAACTAATGGAAAATCAACTTGAAATCAACGCGTTGTTTCAACGTTATGAAAGCAAACCAATTTTCGATTTTCATTTAGCTTTGAAGAATGCCGCGTCTGACGTTGGTTCAACGTTAATTCGATGAGCAAAATCAACATTGTTTCAATGTCATGAGAGACGTCGTTTCCACGTTGATTCAATGTCAGTTTGCTGTCTGGGACACTTGACGTGACTGCGTTCACATTCAGAGAATTAATCTATTCTTTAAAGGGATAGTTCACTTTGAAATTAATTTTTGATATGTTTTATCTTACCTCAAGGGCATCTTTGTTTCCGCAGTATTTTCAATTTTGACATTTCGCTCAAACCGTTGTTGTCTATCAGTCATACACTGGAGGCTAAGGGGGTCCACCAAAGAGCAGCACAGAGAAGTCCAAATTAAACATGATTTAATGACTCGTGAATGTAAGTACACACTGATGGCCTAAGACACGAAACGAGCGGTTTGTGTGAGAAAACCAACAGTAAACAATCGTTTTACCTCGTGTAATCCAAGTGATCTGAATCAGTTGTTCAATGTCCAACTGAACCGAACTGAATCAGTTCAATGTTACGCCGGAAGTGATCGCTTGCGTGTGACGTCACTCAATATTTACACGGAGATTTCGGAAGTTTTACCTTTTACTAAATATATTTAGATATACCGAAATCGTCTTCCATTGCGGTTTCCCGTATATCTAAATATGTTTAGTGAAAGGTAAAACTTCCCAAATCTCTGTATAAACAAAGAGTGACGTCCAGACCGAAGCGCCCGTGCCGTCAGATCATTTTGTCATGGCTATGGTTACAAGAGGTAAAAACAATATAAACACTGTTCGTTTTCTCACAAAAACCGCTCGTTTCGTGTCTTAGGCCATCAGTGTGTACTTACATTTACGAGTCATTAAATCATGTTTAATCTGGACTTCTCTTTGGTGGACCCCCTTAGCCTCCAGTGTATGACTGATAGACAACACCGGTTTAAGCGAAAAATATCAAAATTGAAAATACTGTGGAAACAAAGATGCCCTTGAGGTAAGATAAAACATATCAAAAATTAATTTCAAAGTGAACTATCCCTTTAAAATCATTTCTGTCAGCTCTTCCGCCACGAAACTGCACTTCCCCGCGCGAGACTGTTGTTAACCTTAAAGTATTTCATGCGATTCTGGGATCGAATACTTGAGGTCTGGAATCAATCGGATACTTGTAATATAATAAATATTTCGATTCCTCATATCGATTCTTTTCAATATGAGCGAGACTGTGTGTTCTGTCCTCATGTGTGTGTATCAGTGTGTTGCTCTTAAAGTGACAGCGCTCATATTTCTGCCGCTGTTACACTACGTTAACTCACTCGACGCCCACACAGACGAACATGAAGAGTTGAATAAAGTCGTTATTTTGTGCACAAAAGTATTCTCGTCGCCTGATAATCTTAAGGTTGAGCCGCTGTCGTCACTCGGACTATTTTAACCAGTGTTGTAGTACTCGAGACTCGGACTCGTCTCGGACTCGGTCTCGAGACCATATTTTAATGGTCTTGGTCTTGTCATGGACTCGTGTGCATTTGGACATTTTTTTTTTTTAGGACTCGGACTTATTCCCGAGTCCACTCGAGTTCAATTCAAAATATTTTTCATGATTATTAATGTATGTTAATAAAATATTTCTTTAAATTGATTGACACGCCCAGTGATTGGTGATTTTCTAGTGCGCAACTGCGCATGACAAATTGTAATAAAATTACTTTTAACACCACCTACTATGTGGCCTTTTTACCCTAAACTGATCATATTTTTTAAACTCTAAGTAAATTCAGTAAAAAAAAAAAAAAAAGAATTTCTCTAAGTAAATAAAAGTAAATTAGGTAATCAACCCTCACTGGTCTCGGTCTCGACTCGGACTCGACCGTCTCTGGTCTCGGACTCGACTCGGACTCGACCGTCTCTGGTCTCGGACTCGACTCGGACTCGACTCTCTCTGGTCTCGGACTCGACTCTCTCTGGTCTCGGACTCGACTCGGACTCGACTCTCTCTGGTCTCGGACTCGACTCGGACTCGACTCTCTCTGGTCTCGGACTCGACTCGGACTCGACTCTCTGTGGTCTCGGACTCGACTCGGACTCGACTCTCTCTGGTCTCGGACTCGACTCGGACTCGACTCTCTGTGGTCTCGGACTCGACTCGGACTCGACTCTCTCTGGTCTCGGACTCGACTCTCTCTGGTCTCGGACTCGACTCTCTCTGGTCTCGGACTCGACTCTCTCTGGTCTCGGTCTCGACTCTCTCTGGTCTCGGACTCGACTCTCTCTGGTCTCGGACTCGACTCTCTCTGGACTCGGACTCGACTCGGACTCGACTCTCTCTGGTCTCGGACTCGACTCTCTCTGGTGGACTCGACTCTCTCTGGTCTCGGACTCGACTCTCTCTGGTCTCGGACTCGACTCTCTGGTCTCGAACTCGACTCTCTCTGGTCTCGGACTCGACTCGGACTCGACTCTCTCTGGTCTCGGACTCGACTCGGACTCGACTCTCTCTGGTCTCGGACTCGACTCTCTCTGGTCTCGGACTCGACTCTCTCTGGTCTCGGACTCGTCTCTCTCTGGTCTCGGACTCGACTCTCTCTGGACTCGGACTCGACTCGGACTCGACTCTCTCTGGTCTCGGTCTCGACTCTCTCTGGTCTCGGACTCGACTCTCTATGGACTCGGTCTCGACTCTCTCTGGTCTCGGACTCGTCTCTCTCTGGTCTCGGACTCGACTCTCTCTGGACTCGGACTCGACTCGGACTCGACTCTCTCTGGTCTCGGACTCGACTCTCTCTGGTCTCGGACTCGACTCTCTCTGGTCTCGGACTCGACTCTCTATGGACTCGGTCTCGACTCGGACTCGAGTGAGGTGGTCTCAACTACAACACTGATTTTAAAAATGTCTTTAATAACTTTCTGGGCCGGTAAGTTTTAATTACAATAGAAGCCTATGGAGGAGTGATCCAGCTCTCAGATTTAATTTGTGTCCTGAAGATGAACGAGAGTCTGACGGGGTTGAACAACATGAGGAAGAGTGATTACTGACAGAGTTTACATGTTTGGGTGGTGAACTATCCCTTTAACTTATCTGTGTGTTGTTGTTTTGAACCAGAGTGATTTATTTTCCCGCTTCTCCCGACAGATCCGCGACGGCGGCTGGCATCAGTCCCGATTCCTGTTCCAAACGCAGGACACGCATCATCTTCCCATCGTGGACGTTCAAGGTCTCGTTCCCTCGAGTCCAGGAGACCAGCGGCGCCTGGAAGTGGGTCCGGTTTGCTTCCTGTGAAACCACTGAAGGACTTCGTCTCCGAACGGGCCGAGCGACTGACGAGCAGACGAGACCGCAGTTGTGTTTATCTGTGGAGTCTCGGGTGCGGTGTGCCCCGGTCCATCTCGAGTCCCGCTGTCAGACGAGGTTGTTCTTGTTAAAGACTCTTTAGACGGCACTCTACCTCCTTCACGTACAGGTGCTCGTTTCCCAAACAAACTCTACGCAAGTACGCCAGCGCAAACTCACGCTCATCGTAATCACTGAGTCTGAGTCTGTCAGAAACACAGCCGAGTTTAGACCTCAAGTTAGACCCGTCGACGGTTTTCTGACATAGAAATAACTGTTAAGACAGCAGTGTGAAGACAAATCTTGCTGAGCAGTTAGTTGAAGAACACTAGTTATGTTATAATCCACATCCATCCACATATTCTAATGCAAATTTGGGGACATTAAAAAAAGCTGGATGGAAATGCCATCAACACTTGCAATAAGATTTCATTGGTAACTCTTTACAATAAGGTTCATTAGTTAGCATTGATTAGTGTATTAACTAACTATCTATCAATGAGCAATGCATTTGTTACAGTATTTAGTATAATAATAATCCAGCTGTTTAATGACGTATTATTAAATGTTGAACTTAATATTAACTGAGATTAATGAAAGCTGTAGAAGGATTGCTCATTCTTAGTTCATGTTAACTAATGAACCTTATTGGAAAGTGCTACAAAAAAACGTTCTCTGATAGGAAAATATGCGCATCAACTATGATGGAAACATTTACCAAGACTTTTTATTCTTTTATTACTGATATTTTGCACCAATTTTCCAGAATGTGCTGATGTTGTCCTCTTGAACACATGCGAGTGAAGCTCTGCTGTATTTGGCTATTTCAATAGTTGTGTTTTGCAGAAGCGTGTTTCCGCCACAGAATAAAACACTTTAAAAGATAATTGCGACTTTTTATCTACAGTTGCGAATTTACATCTCGCAATTCTGACTTTATATCTCGCAATTCTGACTTTTTTAACTCGCAATTCTGACTTTATAACTCGCAATTCTGACTTTATATCTCGCAATTCTGACTTTATATCACGCAATTCTGACTTTTTTAACTCGCAATTCTGACTTTATATCTCACAATTCTGACTTTTTTAACTCGCAATTCTGACTTTATATCTCGCAATTCTGACTTTATATCTCGCAATTCTGACTTTATAACTCGCAATTCTGACTTTATATCTCGCAATTCTGACTTTTTTAACTCGCAATTCTGACTTTATATCTCGCAATTCTGACTTTATATCTCGCAATTCTGACTTTATATCTCGCAATTCTGACTTTATATCTCGCAATTCTGACTTTATAACTCGCAATTCTGACTTTATATCTCGCAATTCTGACTTTTTTAACTCGCAATTCTGACTTTATATCTCGCAATTCTGACTTTATATCTCGCAATTCTGACTTTATATCTCGCAATTCTGACTTTATTTCTCGCAATTCTGACTTTTTTAACTCACAATTCTGACTTTATATCTCGCAATTCTGACTTTTTTAACTCACAATTCTGACTTTATATCTCGCAATTCTGACTTTTTAACTCGCAATTCTGACTTTATATCTCGCAATTCTGACTTTATTTCTCGCAATTCTGACTTTTTTAACTCACAATTCTGACTTTATATCTCGCAATTCTGACTTTTTTAACTCGCAATTCTGACTTTATATCTCGCAATTTTGACTTTTTTAACTCACAATTCTGACTTTTTAACTCGCAATTCTGACTTTATAACTCGCAATTCTGACTTTATATCTCGCAATTCTGACTTTTTTAACTCGCAATTCTGACTTTTTAACTCGCAATTCTGACTTTTTAACTCGCAATTCTGACTTTATATCTCACAATTCTGACTTTTTTAACTCGCAATTCTGACTTTTAACTCGCAATTCTGACTTTTTTAACTCGCAATTCTGACTTTATATCACACAATTCTGACTTTATTTCTCGCAATTCTGACTTTATATCTCGCAATTCTGACTTTTTTAACTCGCAATTCTGACTTTTTAACTCGCAATTCTGACTTTTTAACTCGCAATTCTGACTTTATATCTCACAATTCTGACTTTTTTAACTCGCAATTCTGACTTTTAACTCGCAATTCTGACTTTTTTAACTCGCAATTCTGACTTTATATCACACAATTCTGACTTTATTTCTCGCAATTCTGACTTTATATCTCGCAATTCTGACTTTTTTAACTCGCAATTCTGACTTTTTAACTCGCAATTCTGACTTTTTAACTCGCAATTCTGACTTTATATCTCACAATTCTGACTTTTTTAACTCGCAATTCTGACTTTTAACTCGCAATTCTGACTTTTTTAACTCGCAATTCTGACTTTATATCACACAATTCTGACTTTATTTCTCGCAATTCTGACTTTTTTAACTCGCAATTCTGACTTTATATCACACAATTCTGACTTTATTTCTCGCAATTCTGACTTTATATCACGCAATTCTGACTTTAGAACTCGCAGTTCTCACTTTATTTCACACAATTTGAGATTCTGCGATGCCATTGGTCCACTGGTTACTGCAGTTATCCAATCACAGCCTCTGCTGAGGCACTTTGATGGATTTATTCGGAAAATCGTAGTTTATGCACATCTTCCTATTGAATAAAACAATGTATCCGCCTCAATTGAGCGCATATGTTTGAGTTATGAATATTTTTTTTATTTATGCATGTCTTTGCGTATCCATCCAGTGTTTTTTTAATGCAATTTTCACAAAATGCGCTTTAATAATAGGTGGATGGCGGTATAGCTATTGTTTTGCAACTTTCGATGGAAAAATAGCTACAGACTGTGATATTTGAAGGAACCACAGAAACACAAGTGTGCATGTCACGTATGTTCATCCACCAGTCAATCATTGGGATCTGTGTGTTTGTGTACCGTGTGTTTCTGGCCGTAAGGTGCTTGTTTGTGCTGGCTTCTTCTGTGTGTAGTCATTTCAATCAGAAAAAAAAACTAATTTATATGAACAGTGTGTTGATAAGTTATGCTATACTTTGGCTTAATATACTTTATACGTTAAGGAGAACGTCGTTCATGACCCTTAAAGAGACGCCGCAAGTATCAGACTGATGAAAACGATAATGAGGATACTTGATGGAAGTTTTTGGCAGCGAATGGTTATTTGAAATAATTTTAAATATTTCAAATAAGCGAATTTACATGCTTTACAAAAACTTATATTCGTGATATCTTTAAGGTCCTAACCAGATGCCATGAGATTCTAGAGACAAAATCACAGCCAATCAGAAGAGATTGTGGGCGGAGTCTCTCTGCAAGCGCACTGCACTCGAATCAAATCAATCCAAAATCACAGCCAATCAGAAGAGTGTGTGGGCGGAGTCTCTCTGAAAGCGCACTGCACTCACAGCCAATCAGAAGAGATTGTGGGCGGAGTCTCTCTGCAAGCACACTGCAATCACAGCCAATCAGAAGAGAGTGTGGGCGGAGTCTCTCTGCAGGCGAACAGCAATCACAGCCAATCAGAAGACAGTGTGGGCGGAGTCTCTCTGCAAGACGTGACGCGTCTGGTTAGGACACGGTGTCAGGGTTGTCAACTTCTCTGTGGTGCTGCAGTATTCAGCGTTTGCAAAGAGTTAGTCATTTTTTTATTTTCCTTATGTATATTTGGACATTATATGTTTGTTTATTTATGTTATCTTTTTATTTCTCAAAAAAATACTGTACTCCAATAAATTATGATATCTCTCAGAGATCTATCTGGTCACTTACCATTTAGTTCGAAATCTTATTTATGTCAAATTTGTATTTGTATATAAACACAAACAGGGAGTATATGTTGTGTTCTGGCAGCTGCGATTGGCCAGATTCAGATCACGTGATCACACACAGGAAGTGTAACACCTGTTAACTTATGATTACAGTATCGAAACTGTCACTAAATGTGCCTACAGAAACAAAACAAAGACGAAAAATGTAAATATTTAATATTTTGACATTAAATAAAATGTATGATTTAATCACAATGTTCTCATGAATTATTTGTTATTTCTGTTATTTTGACATTGCCTTTTCCACATGGTGTCTGTCTAAATATGTTAACAATAATAATATTAACATATATGGAATATTGTATTACTTTAAGAAGGGAAAATATGTCATTTTAGATATTCATTTCATACTCTATTTATCATACTGTATATTTATAACATACAGTCATCCAAACATTCTATATATATATGTGTGTGTGTGTGTGTGTGTAGAGATAGATAAGTTTAGTAGTAGGCTACATTTAAGTTTACTGTTTTTTTTGTGAGGGTTCAAAATGTTGTACTAGCTCGTTTCAGCTCGACGTATTATTATGTTGATTAAGGTATGCTGTTTTGTGGTAATGTTAATATGTTTAATAATGATAATATGTTAATGCCTGTTTGCTATTTGAAATGAATTAATAAATAAATAAATCTTGACGGCCCGACTGTCGTAAACTGTCGTAAAGCGGCACGGAATACGGCAGACACGTGTGCGGAGCGTGCTGCACGTATCCAGTGTTTTGGTTAGATAGCGTAACATTAAATAATCCGTGTTAAATCTGTTGATGTGGTGAATATGTTACCTGTCATGGACAACAGCAGTGAAGCCGATGATGACCGGAGAGGAGTTAAGCGCAAGATAGCCTTGTCGAGGTCAGTTTCTTCAGTGTAAATATGTAATAATGTTGGGTAAATCGTAGTGTTTGTGTTTCTCTGTTTACATCTGTGAACGCATTGTCACTGTCGTATATATGTTTGGTTGTCTACAGTTAAATGTGGCTAAAACATCTGTATCAGTAAGATACTATAGTAAATTAAACGTAAGTTACCATGATTTACCGTTTAACAAACTAACTGTTAGGCTACGTGTTTTAACTCAATTAAATGGACATTATTGTATTCCGTTCATATCAGCATTCATATATCGATCATCTGACATTTAAAACTCATATTGATCGCTATTTGAAACATAAACAAAATTAATTTATAATTTAAAATGAGCAAACGTTTAGTATAAAATCCTCTTGTGTTTGTGTTTCGACTTCTTAAGTTGTGATGTTTGTGAGACTGAAGAGGCCAAATACAGATGTCCCAGCTGCAAGAAACACACCTGCAGGTGACACACACACACACACATTCACTCACTCTCTCACTTTCAAACACACACAATGCCATGTTAACGTATGATAACATAAAATACATATTAAATATATTAATGAAGAGTTCAGATGCAAAAGCCTCTAAATGCCATTTGAAATTTTCTTCTTTAATGATGATTTTTATCAAACTTGTATATTTAAGTTCAGTAATTTCACTTAAATGGCAATGATAATTACCTATTAATTGTTATTGAAGTGAAATTACTGAACTTGAATATACAAGTTTGACAAAAATCATCATTAAAGAAGAAAATTTCAAATGGCATTTAGAGGCTTTTGCATCTGAACTCTTCATATATATATATACTGTATATATATATTGCAAAAATAGAAACAAATATAACAAAAAAACATGTCAACGGTCCCCTTTAAAGCCTAAAGTATTCTTCAGCCGCCCGCATTTCTGTTCATGAGAAGAAATAAAGTATACCCGGGCCTTGTTGTGTTTGTGTATCCATAAATGTGTGTGTGCTGTTCTGAGCTCTGCTTCTGCCCTCAGTTTGGCTTGTGTGAAGCAGCACAAGATGGCGTCGGGATGCTGCGGTGTTCGAGACAAGACGACGTTCGTCCCTCTCTCTGAATTCGATGAAATGAACCTGCTCAGCGGTGAGTACCTGCAGCCGTCCGGACAGAAACCCCGTTTAATGAATGAGTTATCGAGGAGATAACGGTCCGCTCGTGTAGATTACAGGTTTCTGGAGGACACCGCTCGACTGAGTCAACAGTCCAACCGAGACGCCGTCCTGCTGCGCAGCCGTCAACACCGGAAGGAGGTGAGTGCTATCCGGGTCACGGCACCAAATGTAACCGGTTCTACTTAACCCGCTCAGCGAGATGCGACGTCGAAGTTCCACTTCAGAAGGGAACTCACCTTATTTTTCCTCTTTCAAGGGCACGTGGATGATCCGGAGAGCAAGAGCTGTCAAAGTCACGCTGAAGTTTCTGCCCAAGATGTTCAGCAAACACCGGGAGAACAGAACCATCTTCAGAAGAGCGTAAGTCGCTGGGATTCATTTGTGCTCAAACGCTTTATCGTTATATGATTGTACGTTTATGCATTTCACAGTAGGCCTGTTGGAACGAATTCCGAAATTCTAATATAATTCGAATATTAAAAAATCAATATTATTCGAATGCTGAATTTACTGTTCAAATATTACTTTATGTATATATTTTTTAATTTTCTTTTATATGCAATCTTGCCTTTTCGCTGCCTTGGCTTACATGCATGTGAAATTGAAATGCCTTTGTTTGTTGAACAATAAAGTTTTTGAATCGTTATCCACGGTGTATCTAAATGTTAGCCTAAATGTTTAACGACGTGAAAAGCGCCTGTGAAGCGAAAAACGCAAATATCTCAACGGATTCGGTGCGCATCGAGCTTGTTGGAACCGTCTAGTCGAACTGAAAAGAACGATAAAAGTTTCAGAATCTTTGGTGGTGTTTTCGCGGAGATATCGGCCGAAAACCATCGGAAGCGCTTCAACCATATTCGCCACGAATAAAATGTGTAGTAGATGTCCCTCTAGTGGACCGAACATGTAACAACAACCACATGCTATAGTGGCATTGGCGATCCATAAGCATGTGCAATGTCGTAAATATGTAAATATTAACAATTGGATAAATTTTAGCATTTAATATTCAAATATTATTTGAATATTAAATAAAATTAGGAATGTAATTTGATAGGAAGATTGACAGCCCTATTTCACAGGCGCTTTTATCTAAAGCGACATTGCATTTCGAGGCACACATGATAGTATGGATTCATTGTATGTATGTAAATTGCCATAAGAATGATAACGTACGATATATCGGCCACCGTATCGGTATCGGCCGATATAAGTTCATTTTTAATGTTATCGGCCTGATAAGAAAATGTGGCCGATATATTAAAGCCGATTAAATAACGTATTTCCTTCATCTGAGACACTTCAGATGCGCACTGTTCAACATAGTGGTTTTGAATCGCTTGAAATATGATTGGAATTTGTTTATTTATTACAACATGACAAGTCAAAATATGCCACTATCAAAAACGGAAAATACAGTTAAATTAATATCGGCTGCATAAAATCATAATGAGAACATTATAATTGTGTGCTTTTAATCATGAAACTTTTGTTTTTGTTATCAGGCTCTCAAAAAAGATATAAAAATTTGGATTTAGATTTATCGGCCGATATATCGGTTATCGGCTTTCGCATATAATTAATTATCGGTTATTGTTATCGGCCAAATTTTCATCAGCACTCGGCGACATGTTTTCTTTTGTGACGTGAATTTTATTTTAAACGATTGTTTTAACAGGCCTGTGTCGGGATGAGGCGTCTGTGTTTTAAAACAACCCAATAAATGAATTAAACATCTTACCTTTGGGAAGTTGGAGGTTATCCTAAGTTTAAGAAGTTAATTAAATTAAATTAAGTTTTGTCTTTAGAAAATAAACTATTAGACAATTCTTAAGATGTGTTAGAAAATAGGAGTTTTGTGAATCCGCTCCTGGTGCTTTCACACAGTTGTGTTTTGTTTTGCATTGAGCCACATGGTGGCGCTGTTGGTAAGTGCAGGGATGTGGAGGGTTACTGTCTCATCTGATGGACGTGGCTCGTGATAAATGCCAGTTTCTGGTGCTGCTCAATGGGATTGTGTTATTTAATGTGTGTTAAAAGGGCAGAAAGCTGGCAGAACAGTCTGTCAGGCTGGACCGTACATCATTACTCTCTGTCCTGCTATTTTAATAAGCGTAATTAATGTCATTGAAGACGAAATCATCTACTGAACACGCCTCCCTTCATGACATCACCTCATCCCATATATGGCAGTGGAGTGGACACTGGTGATTGGCTGATGTTGTCTCTGAGGTGCTTGTGATTGGCCGAGTCTGGTGCAGAGAGTCTTGTGATTGGCCGAGTGAGTTCCAGGGATACTGTGATTGGCTAAGTGTACAATTAGCCTTCTAATTAGGAACGTCAACTCTGTACTGTGTTGATAAACATAAAAAGCATTATTCTGTGTGTGAATTAGAAGGTAAATATCAGTACTGTCATCAAACAATATGCATTGCCGTTATATAAGCCTGATCAGTGAATGAAGTGTGTTGAAGGAGCATTTGTATTTTACCATTAACTGGGACTGCAACCTTTTTGGTTTAGTTTAATTATTTGTTTAGTTGTGTAATTACTGTTGATGAACAGTTAAATTATTAAAGGCAAGTAATCAGCAAATAATTAGAAACATTCAACATTAGTGACTATTGGCCTTTCTACTGTGATGAAGAACATTAATCCAGACTGGAAAAACATGTCATGATGTATAAATCGTGCTGAAGTTTTGAATCGCTATGTTGTTGACTTTATATTTCGGGTGCCTCATCCAATTTTAATGTAGCTCTTTTGGGACAAGTGGCAATCTTTCAGATGACTTTTGATCAGGCAATCTGTGAAATAACAGGATTTATTTATATTTTTTAATCGGTCTGTCTGGCAACGAACTTGTCGAGCTGGTTTAATAAAGCACTAACAAAGTTTGGCATTTGTGTCGGACTGTCGGAATAACTTTTCACTGGTAGTCACTGTATGAACAATATTTGGGTGTAATATGTCACAGCTTACTTTATTTTGCTCTCCTCACTTACATAAATGAACTATAGTGTCCTGATCACACTAGTGAAAAAAATATCTAAAAAATTTTAAGAGCCCGACCGATAAAGGATTCTGAAGGCCGATACAAATATTTGTTGGTTTTAAAATCCGATATATCGGCCGATATTTTTTATTTTATTTTTTTCAGGAACGCACAACAAAACATTAGCAGATTTCCCTAACATTAGTTATTTGTAGTTATGTATGAGTTTTAATTAAAATAATATGATGATGCGTTTTAAAAAAAATTGTTTCTTTTATTGTCGCAACAGAACAGAGGAGGAACCAAAGCTCATTAATTAATTAACAAAGCTCATTAAATTCCACTGATGATGGTGGCATTAGCTAGCTTTGTGGTTAGCTAGAATGTGTTGCGCGTTATAAACGAGTGTTGCCAACAGGCCAGGGACGGTGTAGAGTGCCCCCTGGTGGACAAACTTATACAACTCCAACATGACACGGTTGAAGCGTGATTCATCCATTTTTATTTTATTTTTGAAATATTCATTTATATTAATGCCTAATATCGGCCGATAATATCGACCTGCCGATATATCGGTCTGGCTCTAAAAATTTGATCTGGTGTCTGAATCCATTTTTGGTTTGACTGTGTGTGACATTCAGCCGGTATGAGCGACAGAAGCAGGACAAACGAGGGACAGAAATGGGTTTCAGAATGTACCAAGTACACAATATCAGAAGCAGATGTTCAGCAACTGCTCATGGTTAGCGACACGCTGCGCTTTAGCCAGATGTGCCGAGGGAAGGCCGAAACCACAAAGCCAAAAATGAACGTTCAAATTCACAATCATCAGACGCGGTGCGGTTGCCGTGAACTGGACCCATGCCAGTGCAGTGCTTTAGGTCAAAGTTCACGCTTTAGTATGCTCCTTGTTGGCGTGTTGTCGTACATGTGTTCTGGAGCAAAAGTTTTACAGCCCCTAAATCACCCTGATGCTGATCTGTGTGCTTCCTCCGGAGGATCGCTGTCAGCTCCTTAACAAGACGCTTAGCAGAATTCGCTAATTCTGTCGGACATGATAAACGCCGATGGGTTTGGCATCTCATCGTGGAACGTGGAGTCCTGTGTGCACAAGACGCCCGTCTGTTGGGTTTACGTTGAGGACACGAGGATTTTTCCTGTCCGCTCTCGCCGCTGTGTTTGGTCAACTTTACAGTGGACATAAACATGTTTACAGTCTGGAGCAAAACGTGGTTTTGGTCTATATTGCAAATTTTGCCCTTCATGACGACTGTGAGGGGGGTGATTTTTATTTATTTATTTATTTATATAACTCATCCGTTTCAATTATATTAAACTTTAAAGTTGTGCATAATTAAGGGCGTGGCCGCTTGAGTGACCAGTGGTGGAATGTAACGAAGTACAAATACTTTGTTACTTTACTTAAGTACATTTTTCACGTATCTTTACTTTACTTAAAGGGTTAGTTCACCCAAAAATGAACATTCTGTCAGTATTTACTCACCCTCATGTTGTTCCAACCCCGTAAGACCTTCGTTCATCATCGCAACACAAATTAAGATATTTAAGATATTAAGATCGCTCCATAGGCTTCTTGAGGGAATGACTCGAAACGTCATTAAAGACATCGTTAAAATAGTCCAAGTGACTACAGTGGCTCAATCTTAACTTTATCAAACGACGAGAACACTTTTGTGCGCAAAAAAACAACAAAAATAACGACTTTATTTCAACTATTCACTTCCTTCTCCATGGGCCTGTAGTCAGTTAACGTAGTGTGATTGCGTAAAGCTACGTCACACGTAGGCTCACTATTGGCCGACGCTGGTCATGTGTGTGTGATGCGTGTGACGTACAATAACAGAAGCTTACGCTATTAAACTAGTATCCTGACTCGCGCAGAGGGAGAAATAAACCAATAGTTGAAATAAAGTCGTTATTTTTGTTGTTTTTTTACGCACAAAAGTGTTCTCGTCGTTTGATAAAGTTTAGATTGAGCCCCTGTAGTCACTTGGACTATTTTAACGATGTCTTTAATGACTTTTCGAGTCATTCCCTCAAGAAGCCTATGGACTAGTATGCAGAAGCGATCTTAATATCTTAAATATCTTAATTTGTGTTCGGAAGATGAACGAAGGTCTTACAGGGTTGAACAACATGAGGGTGAGGAAATACTGACAGAATTTTCATTTTTGGGTGAACTAACCCTTTAAGTAGAATAAATAGCGCATACTTTTTACTTTTACTTCGTTACATTTTGCAGCAATTGTTCTACTTTCTACTCCACTACATTTCTACAACTTCTGTTACATTTTCATTACATTTTCTGATAATTTTTCCCCGGCCAAAACGTAATCTGACCCGTCCGTCCATTGCACGTTTGTCTCACCAGTGACGTTTGGTTGCCATAGATACATCAACCCGGTCACACTAAATGCGTCTCGCACGCAGTGCGTTTATAGTGCAATTTATACGCGAAAATTAGTTTTTACGTGCACAGGAAACGCACCGTGTGTAATACACGTTTGGTTAGGATTATGGCAAGCCAAGAGGTTCAGAATTACACCATAAATTAATCGCGTTTACTGCCAAACATAGTTATTAACATATAGTAAGGATAAGCATGATGTGTATATTGCCTAATTGCAAGCTTGTTTCAGAAATGGTGACAACATTTTTTTTCCCATCATTATTGAACATCATTATAGGAGTATTAGTTTGAATGAGTTAGAATTAAATGTTTTATTAATCATTAGAAAATAGACATTAAGAAAATAAATTATGCATGTACTTTTACTTTTAATACTTAAAGTACATTTAAAATCAGGTACTTTTTACTTTTTACTTAAGTATGGTTGTCATTGTGTTACTTCTACTTTTACTAAAGTAAATATTTATCTGGTTATTTGTACTTTTACTTAAGTACTGAGATTCAGTACTTCCTCCACCACTGTGAGTGACAGGTGGATTGCCGCTGATGTCACTGCTAGCTGTTTGTCTGCTGTGTGTTAGCGTCACGTGACCTCAGCTAATCCGCCTCGTTGCACATGTTCGTTTATCCGGGAGTGACGCGCGGCCAAGCCGGCTCCGCCCACTTTGGGCTTCAAAAATGCTCTTCAGAAACTCTACGGGTGACGTCACACACACACTACGAGCATTTTTTTTTTGTAGTCTATGTTTTTTTTATCTCCACACAGCATCATAGTGGCGGCCTTATGGAATCGGATGTGGGCCGGATCTGGGCCGACACTATGTTTCTGTCCGGGTCAAGCTCCTTGTAAAAAAAAAACATGCAAAACGCATAAAAAGAGTCACAGTTTTTAGTGTAAACGCCCCTGTCAGACAGAGAGGCTCATGGGAGATTGAGTTCACACACAAGTGAAACAGAAACACCTCAGCTAATCCGCCTCGCTTCACGTTTTCGTTTATCCGGGATTGACGCGCAGCCAAGATGGCGACGGCCGGCTCCGCCCACTTTGGGCTTCAAAAATGCTCTTAAGTAACACTTCGGGTGACGTCACGCACGCTACGCACATACTTTTTTACAGTCTAAGATAGAAACTGGCGGAAGTGGTGTTTTGCGCGACGGTGCGGTTATAAACGAGGCTCCTGGTCACTCTGTACTGCGTTCGTGTGTTCACTTTAGATGTAATGCAGACTTCACTGTGCAACATCTGCCTTAGGTGAAGGGCCAGCTTGTGTTTGGGAGTGTGTGTGCCGTTACCTTCGAGATGTCATGTAGAATAACCAATTAATTATCGAACGGGGTGTGTTGTCCACGAGCGCTGGGCTCGTTCGGAGCGATGTTGACTTCTGCAGGTGTCGTTGAGCTGCTGTTGGAACGAGTCCTTGCAGGTTTTTTGGGCCTCTGAACGGATTCTGCTGTCTTTACAGGCTTTTAATACGTTTGCCTGTGCAAAACTCACCAGCTCCATCCTACAGCGATTCACAGTTAACCATGGATTTCTGCATTGTATGTTTTTTTAAAGGAGTAGTTCTCTTAATTTAAATTTCCTGATAATTTACTCGCCCCACGTCATCCAAGATATTCATGTTTTTCTTTGTTCAGTGGAATAGAAATGAAGGATTTTGAGGAACGCTCTCTAGTGACTTCAATGGGGTCCAACGGGTCGAAGGTCCAGATGTGAGTTTCTAAAGTCTCGACACGATCCAGCCGAGGAATAAGAGTCTCATTGAGACAAACCAGCGCACATTTATAAAAAAATACACATTTATATACTTTTAACCACTAATGCTGGTCTTGCTCTCGCTGTGATGCGACACGCGTTACGTAATCAGGTTTAAAGGTCAAGCGGGACGTAGGTGTAAGTACAGACCCAGCGAATGTGCAACGACTGAGTTAAACACCATTTACAAAAAAAAAAGGTAAAACAACGATTTCGGACGATTTGAAGTTGGAGAAAATGAAAGTGTTCACCATACTTTACATTTTCCGCCTACGTCAGGTTACCACCTGACCTTTCCAACGTGATTGCATAACGTGTGGCGCAACACAGCTAGTACCAGCATTTGTGGTTAAAACTATATAAATGTTTATTTTGTTCTAAATGTTGCTGGTTTTGTCTAGATCAGACTTTTATTCCTCGGCTGGATCGTGTCGAGACTTTGAAACTCACATCTGACCTTTGACCCGTTGGACCCCATTGAAGTCACTATATGGAGAAACATCCTGGAGTGTGTTCCTCAAAAACCTTCATTTCTTCTCGACTGCAGAAAGAAAGAAATTAACATCTTGGGTGAAAATTGAAGTGAACTCCTTTAACTCGCAGTTCTCAAAATCCAACTGCGTATATATTGGTTATAATGAAGCTTGACTGTTTCTTTTCTCTTTAGTTGACAGGGGTTTTAACACATTAAACTGCTATACTCTGCCTGTTGATGTCATTCCTCAGACATGGATTGCTTCTGGCTGCTTACTGCAAATAAATGCCATTGGTAATTAGAAAAGCTTATTCAGTCGAAGACTTCTGGCCCTTTCCGATGTGCCTGTTTCTGTTGATAATGATTTCCTGAGAGTGACATAATAAAAGCCTTGTTAAAGCAACCGCAACTCTTACCCAACAGGCTTTGTTGTTCCAGCGTCTTTGTGAAATTTCCCACACATGAGATCATGCGATTGAACCTGATCTCTGCTGTTTGTTGGTTTTCCGAGTCTATTCACGGTTTGCATCGATTAACCTTTTGTGTTATGCATTGAGCACAACCGATGCAGTGATTTCAGTGATGGCCGTGTGTACCTGTGTGTTTCAGTACCAGTTCAAAGTGACTCAAATTGTGTGTTTAAGATTTAAAGTGGACATTTTTACAAGATTTTAAAAGAGTCGACTCTTCGGTGTCCCTAGAAGCACAATGGGGATGGATGAAATGATCATATATCGAAGATGATTATTACAGTCAGTGACCAGACGATCATCAACAATGTTGGGAAAAATGTCACACATGAATTAATATAATTACACTCCAACCAAATTGGGTTGTTTTTAACCCAGTGTTTTTAAATCGTAGTGTATTTTACCGAAGACATGCACCAATTTTACTCCACAAAATAACTGCGATCAATAACTCAACCCCTGGGTTGTTACGTCTGACCCAGGATCTGGGTTACACAAAAACTACCCAAACACTGGGTTGTTACATCTGACCCAGGATCTGGGTTACACAAAAACTACCCAAACACTGGGTTGTTACGTCTGACCCAGGATCTGGGTTACACAAAAACTACCCAAACACTGGGTTGTTACGTCTGACCCAGGACCTGGGTAACAAAAAAACTACCCAAACACTGGGTTGTTACATCTGACCCAGGATCTGGGTTACACAAAAACTACCCAAACACTGGGTTGTTACATCTGACCCAGGATCTGGGTTACAAAAAAACTACCCAAACACTGGGTTGTTACATCTGACCCAGGATCTGGGTTACACAAAAACTACCCAAACACTGGGTTGTTACATCTGACCCAGGACCTGGGTAACAAAAAAACTACCCAAACACTGGGTTGTTACATCTGACCCAGGATCTGGGTTACACAAAAACTACCCAAACACTGGGTTGTTACGTCTGACCCAGGACCTGGGTAACACAAAAACTACCCAAACACTGGGTTGTTACATCTGACCCAGGATCTGGGTTACACAAAAACTACCCAAACACTGGGTTGTTACATCTGACCCAGGACCTGGGTAACAAAAAAACTACCCAAACACTGGGTTGTTACATCTGACCCAGGATCTGGGTTACACAAAAACTACCCAAACACTGGGTTGTTACATCTGACCCAGGACCTGGGTAACAAAAAAACTACCCAAACACTGGGTTGTTACATCTGACCCAGGATCTGGGTTACACAAAAACTACCCAAACACTGGGTTGTTACGTCTGACCCAGGACCTGGGTTACACAAAAACTACCCAAACACTGGGTTGTTACGTCTGACCCAGGACCTGGGTAACAAAAAAACTACCCAAACACTGGGTTGTTACATCTGACCCAGGATCTGGGTTACACAAAAACTACCCAAACACTGGGTTGTTACATCTGACCCAGGATCTGGGTTACACAAAAACTACCCAAACACTGGGTTGTTACATCTGACCCAGGATCTGGGTTACACAAAAACTACCCAAACACTGGGTTGTTACGTCTGACCCAGGACCTGGGTAACAAAAAAACTACCCAAACACTGGGTTGTTACATCTGACCCAGGATCTGGGTTACACAAAAACTACCCAAACACTGGGTTGTTACATCTGACCCAGGATCTGGGTTACACAAAAACTACCCAAACACTGGTTGTTACGTCTGACCCAGGACCTGGGTAACAAAAAAACTACCCAAACACTGGGTTGTTACATCTGACCCAGGACCTGGGTAACAAAAAACTACCCAAACACTGGGTTGTTACGTCTGACCCAGGATCTGGGTTACACAAAAACTACCCAAACACTGGGTTGTTACATCTGACCCAGGATCTGGGTTACACAAAAACTACCCAAACACTGGGTTGTTACATCTGACCCAGGATCTGGGTTACACAAAAACTACCCAAACACTGGGTTGTTACATCTGACCCAGGATCTGGGTTACACAAAAACTACCCAAACACTGGGTTGTTACGTCTGACCCAGGATCTGGGTAACAACAAAACTACCCAAACACTGGGTTGTTACGTCTGACCCAGGATCTGGGTTACACAAAAACTACCCAAACACTGGGTTGTTACATCTGACCCAGGATCTGGGTTACACAAAAACTACCCAAACACTGGGTTGTTGCATCTGACCCAGGACCTGGGTTACACAAAAACTACCCAAACACTGGGTTGTTACATCTGACCCAGGACCTGGGTTACACAAAAACTACCCAAACACTGGGTTGTTACATCTGACCCAGGATCTGGGTTACACAAAAACTACCCAAACACTGGGTTGTTACGTCTGACCCAGGATCTGGGTAACAAAAAAACTACCCAAACACTAGGTTGTTACGTCTGACCCAGGACCTGGGTAACAAAAAAACTACCCAAACACTGGGTTGTTACGTCTGACCCAGGACCTGGGTAACAAAAAAACTACCCAAACACTGGGTTGTTACATCTGACCCAGGATCTGGGTTACATAAAAACTACCCAAACACTGGGTTGTTACATCTGACCCAGGATCTGGGTAACAAAAAAACTACCCAAACACTGGGTTGTTACATCTGACCCAGGATCTGGGTTGCACAAAAACTACCCAAACACTGGGTTGTTACATCTGACCCAGGATCTGGGTTACACAAAAACTACCCAAACACTGGGTTGTTACATCTGACCCAGGATCTGGGTTACACAAAAACTACCCAAACACTGGGTTGTTACGTCTGACCCAGGATCTGGGTTACACAAAAACTACCCAAACACTGGGTTGTTACGTCTGACCCAGGATCTGGGTTCTCAGATGAGTGGACATTCGACTGTTTTGTTCGTCCTTCTGTTAGACTCTCACATGTGAATTATGTCGAATTAGCCTCACTTCGTCAAGTCAAGTCACATTTATTTATATAGCGCTTTTCACAATACAGATTGTATCAAAGCAGCTTCACAGTGATAACATGAAAGTAGTACAACACAGATCAATAATATTGTTAAATATTAAATAACCCCAACTTCGTCAAACTTGTATTCTATTCAGAATGTGAGTCTGATTCTGCTTTGATTATGAGGCGTGTCTTTATCAAACCAGGAAAAACGCTGCACTCAATTGGATAGACTTACAACCAATCAGAGCAACGCAGTAAGTGACGTATGTTGAGCGACTGTAGTTGTCATAGCAGAGAAAAGAGACCGGGAGCCAAAATGATGTTTTAATGATGATTTAAATACAAAATGATAAGTAACATCATCTAATAATTTATTTTAAAAGTACACCGCTTAAAAGAGCCAGCTGATAAATTCAACTTTTGCCGAATCCCGCAGGAAGGACGGAAAACACAACTTTACGTTCGACAGATGCCTTTATCTCAGTTCTCTTTTCATCTTTTAAAATTAATGCGCTGTCGATTTCTTCTAAAACAGACGCGATGGCGGGATCTATACATCTCAATTCTCACGCGGCGGCCATCTTTGTTGTAAACCAGTTCAACCCGAGCGCTCTTCGATGACGTTAGGATTATGTAATTGCAGATCATCTGTCCATCATCGTGTAAAGCCCGCCCTGGCAATTTGATTGGATATATATATAATATAATAATTATACACAGTGCACCCACATATATTATATAAACACAAACTTTTATTTTGGATGCGATTAATCGCGATTAATCGTTTGACAGCCCTAGTTATTAGTCTTATTCTAAGCCCTAGTCTTATTTTATTATCTTATGCTCACTTACATAAATGAACTATAGTGTCCTGCACACACTAGTAAAAACATATATAAAAATGTATATCTGGTGTCAAATTAATTTTTTGGTTTGACTGTATGTTCAATAACCATGTAAGCGCAAACAATGGTCAGTTTGAGCTCTCGACTCTTTACAGTTGTCGCTGTGAGCAAAGATCTGGACTTGAGCGACCAGTTGGGAGCTGTAGCTGAGGGCTAACCAGGTGTTGTGAAAGATAACACACCTTTTTATTATTTTTCCTTGCCCAGGGCCTACAACAGGTGTATGATCGACTTGACCTCACTGTTGAAGAATCCTTCTGTATCCCAACATTATTATGAAAACAAACCCGGTGTCTATGGTGATTTAGAAATCGTACACGTCTTTTCGTTTTAGACACTCGGGTGTCTCAGTTTTCCCTGTCCGCTGGCGTCCCTCTAAACAGAAATATCCAAAACATTTATTCTATCCATAACTAATTTTCTGGGAAATGGATCCAAATTAAGGGGGTCAAAATAAATTAAAGCTGCAAGCAGCGATGGGCGGGCCCTCGCACCTGTAGCGCGTCGGGGTGTGAGGCGGCTGCGTTGCATATTCTGCAGCTCAGCCAGTGCGGCTGTGCATTTGCTACGCTGCTTCGTTAAAGGTCACTTCCTGTTGCCAGCAGGTGGCACTATGACTGTGGGTGAATGTCGGCATGTAGATTTGTTCAACGCGGGACTCTTGTCAAATGTGTTAAATTTCGTGCAGATCTGGGCATTTACAGCCAAGTTACTACAACTTCCTGTTTCATGGCGAATCTTCGACGCCACGGACACGCCCATCGACGAAAACGCACAGATAGCACAACTTTACATCGTCAATGCCTTTAGAAGGCACATCAGAAATGTGATGTCGATCCGACTAAAGCCCTAGGAGGAGTTCGTTAAAGTACGGAGTGAGTAAATCATCCAAAAATGGCGGTAAAATTAGAAATGGCTGACTTCCTGTTGAGTTTAGGGCATCGCTCCAAGAGACTTTTCTGTGCGTCTGGACATGGTAGATGTACCACAGAAATTTCGTACATGTCGGTCAAACATGCGACGGGGGCTGCTTCGTTAAATGTCACTTCTTCTTGCCACTAGGTGGCGCTATGAATATGGGTGAATGTCGGCATGTAGATTTGATCAGGGCGGGACTCTTGTCAAATGTGTAAAATTTCGTGCAGATCTGGGCATTTACAGCCAAGTTACTACAACTTCCTGTTTCATGGCGAATCTTCAACGCCACGGACACGCCCATCGACGAAAACGCGCAGATAGCACAACTTTACATCGTCAATGCCTTTAGAAGGTACAACAGAAATTTGAAGTTGATCCGACTAAATCCCTAGGAGGAGTTCGTTAAAGTACGGAGTGTGTAAATCGTCCCAAATCGGTCGCCGAATTCAAAATGGCGGACTTCCTGTCGAGTTTAGGGTATGGGTTCTTGAGGCTTTTTTGTGCGTCTGGTCATGGTAGATGTACCACAGAAATTTCGTACATGTCGGTCAAACAAGCGGCGGGGGCTGCTTCGTTAAAGGTCACTTCCTGTTGCCAGCAGGTGGCGCTATGACTGTGGGTGAATGTCGGCATGTAGATTTGTTCAGGGCGGGACTCTTGTCAAATGTGTAAAATTTCGTGCAGATCTGGGCATTTACAGCCAAGTTACTACAACTTCCTGTTTCATGGCGAATCTTCGACGCCACGGACACGCCCATCGACGAAAACGCGCAGATAGCACAACTTTACATCGTCAATGCCTTTAGAAGGCACAGCAGAAATTTTAAGTCGATCTGACTAAATCCCTAGGAGGAGTTCGTTAAAGTACGGAGTCTGTAAATCGTCCAAAAATGGCCGCCAAATTCAAAATGGCGGACCTCCTGTCGAGTTTAGGGTATGGGTTCTTGAGGCTTTTTTGTGCGTCTTGACATGATACACGTCCCCACCAAATTTCGTGCATGTAGGTTGAACGTGGACGAGGGGCTAATTTTTTCCAATTTTCTAGGTGGCGCTAGCGTGCCATTTTGCCCCGCCCATCTGCGAAACCCACAAAATACGAAATTTTTCACCAGTCCTGACATGCGTGCCAAATTTGGTGAGTTTTTGAGCATGTTGCGGCCCCGAAAATGGCACTTACTTTGCAGAAAAAAAGAAAAAAAAAAATAATTAAAGCTGCAAGCAGCGATGGGCGGGCCCTCGCACCTGTAGCACGTCGGGGTCTGAGGCGGCCGCGTTTCATTTTCTGCAGCTCAGCCAGTGCGGCTGTGCATTTGCCACACTGCTTCGTTAAAGGCCACTTCCTGTTGCCAGCAGGTGGCGCTATGACTGGGAGAATGTCGGCATGTAGATTTGATCAGGGCGGGACTCTTGTCAAATGTGTTAAATTTCGTGCAGATCTGGGCATTTACAGCCAAGTTACTACAACTTCCTGTTTCATGCCGAATCATCGACGCCACGGACACGCCCATCGACGAAAACGCGCAGATAGCACAACTTTTCATCGTCAATGCCTTTAGAAGGCACAGCAGAAATTTGAAGGCGATCCGACTAAAGCCCTAGGAGGAGTTAGTTAAAGTACGTAATGAGTAAATCATCCAAAAATGGCGGTAAAATTAGAAATGGCTGACTTCCTGTTGAGTTTAGGGCATCGCTCCAAGAGACTTTTCTGTGCGTCTGGACATGGTAGATGTACCACAGAAATTTCGTACATGTCGGTCAAACATGCGACGGGGGCTGCTTCGTTAAATGTCACTTCCTCTTGCCACTAGGTGGCGCTATGAATGTGGGTGAATGTCGGCATGTAGATTTGTTCAGGACGGGACTCTTGTCAAATGTGTAAAATTTCGTGTAGATCTGGGCATTTACAGCCAAGTTACTACAACTTCCTGTTTCATGGCGAATCATCGACGCCACGGACACGCCCATCGACGAAAACGCGCAGATAGCACAACTTTACATCTTCAATGCCTTTAGAAGGTACAGCAGAAATTTGAAGTTGATCCGACTAAATCCCTAGGAGGAGTTCGTTAAAGTACGGAGTGTGTAAATCGTCCCAAATCGGTCGCCGAATTCAAAATGGCGGACTTCCTGTCGAGTTTAGGGTATGGGTTCTTGAGGCTTTTTTGTGCGTCTGGTCATGGTAGATGTACCACAGAAATTTCGTACATGTCAGTTAAACAAGCGGCGGGGGCTGCTTCGTTAAAGGTCACTTCCTGTTGCCAGCAGGTGGCGCTATGACTGTGGGTGAATGTCGGCATGTAGATTTGTTCAGGGCGTGACTCTTGTCAAATGTGTAAAATTTCGTGCAGATCTGGGCATTTACAGCCAAGTTACTACAACTTCCTGTTTCATGGCGAATCTTCGACGCCACGGACACGCCCATCGACGAAAACGCGCAGATAGCACAACTTTACATCGTCAATGCCTTTAGAAGGCACAGCAGAAATTTTAAGTCGATCCGACTAAATCCCTAGGAGGAGTTCGTTAAAGTACGGAGTCTGTAAATCGTCCAAAAATGGGCGCCAAATTCAAAATGGCGGACCTCCTGATGAGTTTAGGGTATGGGTTCTTGAGGCTTTTTTGTGCGTCGTGATATGATACACGTCCCCACCAAATTTCGTGCATGTAGGTTGAACGTGGACGAGGGGCTAATTTTTTCCAATTTTCTAGGTGGCGCTAGCGTGCCATTTTGCCCCGCCCATCTGCGAAACCCACAAAATACGAAATTTTTCACCAGTCCTGACATGCGTGCCAAATTTGGTGAGTTTTTGAGCATGTTGCGGCCCCGAAAATGGCACTTACTTTGCAGAAAAAAGAAAAAAAAAAAAAATAATCCTAACAGTTTCAATAGGGTCCTCGCACTGTTAGTGCTCGGGCCCTAATAACCCTAACAGTTTCAATAGGGTCCTCGCACTGTTAGTGCTCGGGCCCTAAATAACCCTAACAGTTTCAATAGGGTCCTCGCACTGTTAGTGCTCGGGCCCTTACAAGGGCAAAACAAAGCAAAAGCAAAACAGCAGCGTCAAGGCTTATCGGTGTTACAATCAAACGTCCATTAGTCCGAAAGTTAAAAACACACTTTCAACGCTACTTTAAAGTGGGCATAGAGACATGAGTGGGTTTACATACCAATCAGCGGGACTTCCGTTCACATATCCGGCAGACAATTGGCTTTATGCCCAGCTGCACTACTTCCTGAACTTGAGCCAGCTCCTTGTTTCCTGTCTGCCATTATTGGCCAAATTGATTAATTCAGGTGTGTCTGATTATTGTTGCCATGACTACTGAGGTTAGGTACACCTGAATTAATCAATTTGGCCAATAATGGCAGACAGGAAACAAGGAGCTGGCTGAAGTTCAGGAAGTAGTGCAGCTGGGCATAAAGCCCATTCTCGCATACCATTTACTACAGAGAAAAATCATGCGTCACACATATGCAAAATAAACGCCATCCCGCACTTGAAACAATACAATGGACGTACCCAGCAGTAGAGCAGCAGTCACTCACAGCACGCCACGTATCCTACGTGAGATCGATTCTAAACTGGAACTACAGCAGTGACGTATAGGGAACACCTTCTCGAGCGGTACAATCAGTACCTCCAATCAAACACCAGCTAAGCAGAAAAGTCAGTAAACACACACATTCTTGTCACCAACACATACTATGGCAAACAAACACCCACCTCACACACAGAGCTGTCGAGCACCAGCAACCATGACGTCCATTGGACACAATGATGATGCAATCTCCTGCCACTCGGGGATACCCTTTATATACTCTAAATAAGGCCCTGTAAATAGACCCGGGGCGGAGTCATATTTAAAGCTCCATTTCACCACATATCTAAACGTTACTGTGAAGAAGAAAAAAATTAAAACGTTTAAATATCAATCTGCACATGTGAGGGACATTGGATATGCTAATCTTTGCTCGCTCCTTTTAAGTTATCTTGAGTAAAACCGCAAAAAAATTCATGAAGCACTGGACCGGAAGCGATGCGACGCTGGACCGGAAGCGATTCCGATAATGCGGAAGTAAGTTGTGCATAGAGCCTATTGTGCCTTACACTTGCATTTCGCTTTACAAACCAGTCTCACAAGCTTCTCAAAGCACTACAGTGTAGTCATTATTCTTTCAGTTCGGTGATGGTAGGCGATTATTGTAGCCACAATTGCTCAGGGGTAGACCGACTGAAGCAAGGCTGCCATTCTGCGCAATCGGTCCCTTCGGCCATCACCAACCACTCGTAAAGGACAAAATGGCCAAAACCTTTTCACTGCGAAGACAAGAAATTGTGGAAAAGGCATTGGGAGTTGAAGAGTTGATCGAAAGATGGCCTGCATTGTTCAAAGAGGATGAGGCATGTAATGTTTTGAACCATAAGTAATGGCCTGTAAAGTAGAGGATATTATTTGCCTATTATAAAAAATCTGCTATGAAATATTACTATTTTGTTCAAAATAACATGCATAAAAAAATGTAATCATGTAATCATTCTTCTGTATTTTATTTTATTTCATATTTTTAAGATCAACGCTGAATTTCTCAGGATTACAACTGTTCCACTTCAGACAAGATTCCTGGCTTCTTTGGACAAGCAGCACAGCAAAGCTGATTGAGCTCATTAGAAGGAAGGGAGGAGTTAACAGAGAGAAGACCCAGAAGATACTTGAAGTTCTTGATCTGGTATGTAACTCGGGAATGTTGTGTACATATAGATAGACCCAGATACATTTGTATGCCTATCCTTTCTTCCTTTGTTTGCCTTGTAACTTGTATTCTGAATTAGAACATTACAATTGCGGGTTGAAATTAGTTTTAAAATTTAAGTGCCATTATACTGTATTTACCTAAGAGCCATGGATGGCTCTTATGGTTTTATTTCCCTCGTAAAAGTTATATGTTGGGTTATGTGTCCAATTGTGTCACTTAAAGGAGCTCTATCACGCAAAAAAAAAAAAATGTATAACTTGATTCATGCATGTTTGAAAATGTGCTTGATCTAGGTGGGGCTTAAGAGGTTTAATTTAGGATTTGACGCTGGGTCAAAATGCAAGGCTATTAATAAAATGTTTAATGTCAAGTTTGCTTGATACAAACTTCCTGAAATGGGCAGCACATCCATGAAGTTATAGCACCAGAAATCAAGTAATATTTCAGTGCAAATGCAAACTATGTTGTGCCAAAGATAACATTTTATCATTTGTATATGTACCTATAGTTGACTGTGAAAGACTTAAAAAAGCAGGATAAAGCTCCTTTTATATTGTTCCTGCAAAACATTACAGTTATGTCTTTTCATGCTACCTTAATAATTTAAGACCTCAGGTAAAGACCTAAATGTGATCACAATTACTGCAACTCTGTCTTCAAATTAGTCTTGTGGTGTTTTCATTTTTTTTAAATGTTAAAAAATGTTTATTATATCCATGTTTCCATTTTAAAATGTATGTGTGTACTCATCTAGAGCCTTGAAGTCAATATTAAAAGAGAGTGTCTGCTGAAGTGTCTAATTCTCTACTTCGGAGAAGACCTGGACCAACTCATTAGGAGTATCTGGTAGTAGTTTTGCATGAATCAATAAGCTTTTATAAAGAAAAAGCACATACGCACAGATAAACTTTAAACTTGCTTGCCACGTGCTGCTGCTCTTTTTCTGCCACTTGGTAGCAGGATAGATGCTTAGCAGTGTTTTATTCCAATTGTTAAATCACTTACTCGGCTAGCCCACGTAAACTCATGGACAATTTTGATTTGACACCTTGTGTACTGGTTGGTACAAAATGTATCTATTACTGTATATCTACTGTATCAGAGCAGCAGCAGTGAGGCACTGAAAGCCTAGATGTAGCACCAACAATATTACACCAACATATTATGAAACTTGTGTTAGTCATGTTCAAATTATGCAGTATATAAAAAAGTTGTCGTCATTTGATGTGGGAAGTAAATAATTTTACTATTGTAGAATTGTCAGTCCACAAAACATGTTGCTCCTATTTTGAAATAACATGCTCAGTGCCTTGTCATCACCAGTCAGGTAAACAAAAACAAAAAACAATTATAAACATTATCTGATTTTGCAGCAGATAATTGTTGTAATAAAAAGCAATTATGTTGGTATGGGAACTGGTTTCATCAGATTAACTTGAAGCTCGTCTTTTATCAGGTTGTCCAGAGGGATGAAGCTGAAACGGAGCTTGCAGGTTCCACAATGGCTGTGTTCGTCATCAGGGAAGAGGGTGATTCTCTCCAACCACCACATGACATTGGTATAGTCATTGAAGGTGTGGAAGTCCTGAACAGGTTTCCATCAGTTGCACATGCATGTGCCATGTTATTTGGCCTAATTTATGTGCTGAACTTGAGCTATCCAGGTGAGCTGAAACACACCTTTGATGCACTACAAAAGTTATTTATGGAGATTGAACCAAAGAAAATGACGTGCAAAGTTCTCAGCCTCAGTGTTAAGCTGAAAAAGTAAAGTTGCCAAGAGAAATACATTTGGATGTTTGTTCTGTTTTAGAGTTTTTACTCTCATGCATTGCAGGTTAACAAATCACTGTTCAATTGAAAACCCTTTAAAGGAACACAGCGACTTTTTTAGGACTTCATCTTATTCAGCGTATCCCTCAGAAATAGATAAGTCCATACATACCCTTTTCATCTCTGTGCATACAGTAACTCTGTCTGAGGCACCCACCGCTAGCCTAGCTTAGCACAAAGACTGGAAGTAAATGGCTCCAGCTAGCATACTGTACTCAATAAGTTATTTGTACACACTGTGACTATACAAATCACAACATATTTATAGGAAAATGTTGATGTTATGTTGTCACTTATTGAGTACAGTATGCTAGCTGGAGCCATTTACTTCCAGTCTTTGTGCTAAGCTAGGCTAGTGGTGGGTGCGTCAGAGAGAGTTACTGTACGCACAGAGATGAAAAGGGTATGTATGGACTTATCTAACTCTGTGGGATATGCTGAATAAGCTAAAGTCGCAAAAAGTTGGCATGTTCCTTTAAGCTGATGGTAAACTCAATTTATTGTGAAGTTAACATCGTTAACATATATTAAAACGTTTAAACAGTTTTACAGTTATTAAATGCTATTCCATCACATTTCTCAAGTTTTACATGTTTTAATGCTTCATTGATTAGTAATGTGTTCATTAGTGATGTGGGATTCTTAAGCACTTTTTTATTTGTTTTTTTAAGTTTGTACGGTGTAGAAACTGAGAAACTTCTCAGGTTACGTATGTAACCCTGGTTCCCTGAGAGGGAACGAGAGCTGCGTTTGGAACGCAGTGGGAACGCTCTGCGTGATTGCGTCATGAAGCACGTGTATAATCTGTCCAATGGAAGAACTAGACGTCATGGGCGATGACGTCATGACCAGGAAAACTATAAAGCACCCCAGAAAATAGACCGCATCAGCTTCTGAAAAGGCCTGAAGCAAGTCGATCACAGGCATGCAGGAAGTATGGCAGGCGAACGCAGCTCTCGTTCCCTCTCAGGGAACCAGGGTTACATACGTAACCTGAGACGTTCCCTTTTAAGGGAACTCAAGCTGCGTTTGGAACGCGGTGGGAACTCCATACCCACGACGCCATATGACAAATGCCTGTACTGTATGAAATAGAATAGCACACTAAGACACAAGCACCCTAGACCCTGGAGTGGAGCCTAGGTCCAAGTCATAAAAACGAACAAATGTATGCGGTGAGGACCAACCTGCCGCACTTCAAATATCGTGCAACGAAACCCCAGATATTAAGGCTTTAGAGGCCGCCATACTCCTAGTCGAGTGGGCGCGGACAGCTAAAGGTGAAGGCTGACCGGCCGCTCTGTAAGCAAGTGTAATAGCCTCAACTACCCACTTGCTCATAACCTGCTTGGAGGCAGGGCAACCTCTCTTAGTTGACCCGAAACAGACAAACAATTGATCTGATTTACACAGGGAAGATCTGTGGACGTAAGCATCCAAAGCCCGAACAGGGCACAGCAGATTAAGCTTTTCCTGATCAGGAGAGAGAAAAGGTGGAGGACAAAAGGCCTGCAGAACTATAGGACCCGACACACTAGTGGGTACTTTAGGAATATAACCCGGCCTTGGGTGAAGAAAAGCTTTAACCATGCCAGGAGCAAATTCCAAGCACGAAGGGGCAACTGAAAGGGCTTGTAAATCACCTATCCTCTTAATAGAAGAAATAGCAATGAGAAACAAAGTCTTAAATGTAAGGAACCTTTCCGAAATCTCCTCAATGGGCTCAAAGGGAGCCAAAGCCAAGCCTTCCAGTACCACGGCCAAATCCCAGGCCGGTGTTCTCATGCGCTGAGCAGGCCTAAGCCTCAAAGTGCCACGGAGAAACCGAACAATGAGGGGATCTCTCCCCAAAGATGAACCACAAAAAGGAGAGTGGTAGGCAGAAATAGCTGCCACATACACCTTCAAAGTGGATGGGGATAATCCAGCAGAAAACCGTTCTTGCAAGAAATCAAGTACTGTACCAATCGGGCAGCTAACAGGATTACAATTGCGTTCTACACACCAAGTAGAGAACAGTTTCCATTTCAAAGCGTACAGTCTTCTCGTGGAGGGAGCTCTAGATTGGAGTATGGTCTCCACGACCTCAGTGGAGAGACCTGACTCTTTGAGCTCGGCCCCCTCAGGGGCCAAGCCCACAGTTTCCACAACTCCGGGCGAGGGTGATAAATTGAGCCCCCTGCTTGGGACAGCAGGTCCCTCCTGATCGGAATCTCCCATGGAGAGCCGTCTAGAAGAGACACTAGGTCCGAGAACCAGACTCGGGCCGGCCAGTACGGGGCTACTAACAAAAGACTGACCCCTTCCTGGCGAACCCTCTCCAGAACTCCCGGAATCAGAGATATCGGGGGGAAAGCGTACAGGCGCAGCCTCGGCCAAACCTGACCCATCGCATCCAGTCCGAGAGGAGCTGGGTGCGTGAGGGAAAACCACATTGGACAATGAGTTGAATCTAAAGATGCGAAAAGGTCTACCTGAGCACGACCAAATTTTTCCCACAGGAGTTCCACCACCTCGGGTGAAGTCTCCACTCCCCGGGCCTCAGCCCCTGCCTTGACAGGATATCTGCTCCCTGATTCAGATTGCCCTGGAATAAAAACTGCCCTGAGAGACAGCAATTTCCCTTGGGCCCACAGAAGGATCTGATGAGCCAATTTGCAGAGGTGACGTGACCTCAGACCCCCCTGATGGTTTATGTAAGAGACCACCGATGTATTGTCTGCGCGGACCAAGCACATGGTGGCCTCTCAGGTTTATGTGCCAGGAAACCTGATGGTCCTGCCAAAGACCTCTCACCGAGCGACCACTCATGATCGCCCCCCACCCTGTGAGGGAAGCATCCGTCGAAAGCAAAACGCGTCGACAAGAAGCCCCCGACACTGGGCCCTGGGCGAGGAACCAAGGTTTGCTCCACATGACCAAGGCACCGCCGCGTGACCTTGATCAAGCGAAACGGATTTCCCCTCGGGGAAAACCCCTTGGTCCTGAGCCACCACTGCAGGGGTCTCATGTACAGAAGGCCAAAAGTGATAACGTTGGACGCAGCTGCCATGAGACCCAACAGTTTTTGAAACTGTTTCACAGTGAGTGACCGGCCTAGTTTCACCCCTTTTACGGCTGAGAGAATCGATGAAATACGTGCTGGAGACAACTGTGCCCGCATCGTTGTCGAATCCCATACCACACCCAGAAAGTTCGTCCTCTGAGATGGGAGGAGAACACTCTTCTTAGCGTTGAGCCTCAGCCTTAGCCGTTTTCAAATGGGACAGAACAGCATCTCGATGCCGAACTGCCATCTGCTCTGAGTGAGCTAAAATCAGCCAATCGTCGATGTATTTAACACACGGATGCCCTGGAGTCTGAGAGGAGCCAGGGCTGCATCCATGCATTTCGTGAAAGTGCGG
>NW_024121654.1:779449-849449 GCF_016745375.1 Pimephales promelas
ATCCTGGAATGTGTTCCTCAAAAACCTTCATTTCTTCTCGACTGCAGAAAGAAAGAAATTAACATTTTGGGTGAAAATTGAAGTGAACTCCTTTAACTCGCAGTTCTCAAAATCCAACTGCGTATATATTGGTTATAATGAAGCTTGACTGTTTGGTTTCTCTTTAGTTGACAGGGTTTTTAACACATTAAACTGCTATACTCTGCCTGTGATGTCATTCCTCAGACATGGATTGCTTCTGGCTGCTTACTGCAGATAAATCCATTGGTAATTAGAAAAGCTTATTCAGTCGAAGACTTCTGGCCCTTTCCGATGTGCCTGTTTCTGTTGATAATGATTTCCTGAGAGTGACATAATAAAAGCCTTGTTAAAGCAACCGCAACTCTTACCCAAGGCTTTGTTGTTCCAGCGTCTTTGTGAAATTTCCCACACATGAGATCATGCGATTGAACCTGATCTCTGCTGTTTGTTGGTTTTCCGAGTCTATTCACGGTTTGCATCGATTAACCTTTTGTGTTATGCATTGAGCACAACCGATGCAGTGATTTCAGTGATGGCCGTGTGTACATGTGTGATTCAGTACCAGTTAAAAGACTCAAATTGTGTGTTTAAGACTTAAAGTGGACATTTTTACAAGATTTTAATGGAGTCGACTCTTCGGTGTCCCTAGAAGCACAATGGGGATGGATGAAATGATCATATATCGAAGATGATATTAAGTCAGTGACCAGACGATCATCAACAATGTCTGGGAAAAATGTCAAACATGAATTAATATAATTACACTCCAACCAAATTGGGTTGTTTTTAACCCAGTGTTTTTAAATCGTAGTGTATTTTACCGAAGACATTCACCAATTTTACGGAGCTGCACTCCACAAAATAACTGCGATCAATAACTCAACCCCTGGGTTGTTTTACGTCTGACCCAGGATCTGGGTAACAAAAAAACTACCCAAACACTGGGTTGTTACATCTGACCCAGGATCTGGGTTACACAAAAACTACCCAAACACTGGGTTGTTACATCTGACCCAGGATCTGGTTAACACAAAAACTACCCAAACACTGGGTTGTTACGTCTGACCCAGGACCTGGGTAACAAAAAAACTACCCAAACACTGGTTGTTACATCTGACCCAGGATCTGGGTTACAAAAACTACCCAAAACACTGGGTTGTTACATCTGACCCAGGATCTGGGTTACAAAAAACTACCCAAACACTGGTTGTTACGTCTGACCCAGAACTGGGTTACACAAAAACTACCCAAACACTGGGTTGTTACGTCTGACCCAGGACCTGGTAACAAAAAAACTACCCAAACACTGGGTTGTTACATCTGACCCAGGATCTGGGTTACACAAAAACTACCCAAACACTGGGTTGTTACATCTGACCCAGGATCTGGGTTAACAAAAACTACCCAAACACTGGGTTGTTACAACTGACCCAGGATCTGGGTAACAAAAAAACTACCCAAAACTGGGTTGTTACATCTGACCCAGGACCTGGGTAACACAAAAACTACCCAAACACTGGGTTGTTACATCTGACCAGGATCTGGGTTACACAAAAACTACCCAAACGTGGGTTGTTACGTCTGACCCACCAGACCTGGGTAACAAAAAAACTACCCAAACACTAGGTGTTACAACTGACCCAGGATCTGGGTAACAAAAAACTACCCAAACACTGGGTTGTTACGTCTGACCCAGGACCTGGGTAACAAAAAACTACCCAAACACTGGTTGTTACGTCTGACCCAGGACCTGGGTAACAAAAAAACTACCCAAACACTGGGTGTTACATCTGACCCAGGATCTGGGTTACACAAAACTACCCAAACACTGGGTTGTTACATCTGACCCAGGATCTGGGTTACACAAAAACTACCCAAACACTGGGTTGTTACAACTGACCCAGGATCTGGGTAACAAAAAAACTACCAAAAACTGGGTTGTTACATCTGACCCAGGACCTGGGTAACACAAAAACTACCCAAACACTGGTTGTTACATCTGACCCAGGATCTGGGTTACACAAAAACTACCCAAACGCTGGGTTGTTACGTCTGACCCAGGACCTGGGTAACAAAAAAACTACCCAAACACTAGGTTGTTACAACTGACCCAGGATCTGGGTAACAAAAAAACTACCCAAACACTGGGTTGTTACGTCTGACCCAGGACCTGGGTAACAAAAAACTACCCAAACACTGGGTTGTTACATCTGACCCAGGATCTGGGTTACACAAAAACTACCCAAACACTGGGTTGTTACATCTGACCAGGATCTGGGTTACATAAAAACTACCCAAACACTGGGTTGTTACGTCTGACCCAGGACCTGGGTTACACAAAACTGGGTTGTTACGTCTGACCCAGGACCTGGGTTACACAAAAACTACCCAAACACTGGGTTGTTACATCTGACCAGGATCTGGGTTACACAAAAACTACCCAAACACTGGGTTGTTACATCTGACCCAGGATCTGGGTTACACAAAAACTACCCAAACACTGGGTTGTTACATCTGACCCAGGATCTGGGTTACACAAAAACTACCCAAACACTGGGTTGTTACATCTGACCCAGGATCTGGGTTACACAAAAACTACCCAAACACTGGGTTGTTACGTCTGACCCAGGACCTGGGTAACAAAAAAACTACCCAAACACTGGGTTGTTACGTCTGACCCAGGACCTGGGTTACACAAAAACTACCCAAACACTGGGTTGTTACATCTGACCCAGGATCCTGGGTTACACAAAAACTACCCAAACACTGGGTTGTTGCATCTGACCCAGGATCTGGGTTACACAAAAACTACCCAAACACTGGGTTGTTACGTCTGACCCAGGACCTGGGTAACAAAAAAACTACCCAAACACTAGGTTGTTACGTCTGACCCAGGATCTGGGTAACAAAAAAAACTACCCAAACACTGGGTTGTTACGTCTGACCCAGGACCTGGGTAACAAAAAAAACTACCCAAACACTGGGTTGTTACATCTGACCAGGATCTGGGTTACACAAAAACTACCCAAACACTGGGTTGTTACAACTGACACAGGATCTGGGTAACAAAAAAACTACCCAAACACTGGGTTGTTACATCTGACCCAGGATCTGGGTTACACAAAAACTACCCAAACACTGGGTTGTTACATCTGACCCAGGACCTGGGTAACACAAAAACTACCCAAACACTGGGTTGTTACGTCTGACCCAGGATCTGGGTTACACAAAAACTACCCAAACACTGGGTTGTTACGTCTGACCCAGGATCTGGGTTCTCAGATGAGTGGATATTCGACTGTTTTGTTCGTCCTTCTGTTAGACTCTCACGTGTGAATTATGTCGAATTAGCCTCACTTCGTCAAGTCAAGTCAAGTCACATTTATTTATATAGCGCTTTTCACAATACAGATTGTATCAAAGCAGCTTCACAGTGATAACATGAAAGTAGTACAACACAGATCAATAATATTGTTAAATATTAAATAACCCCAACTTCGTCAAACTTGTATTCTATTCAGAATGTGAGTCTGATTCTGCTTTGATTATGAGGCGTGTCTTTATCAAACCAGGAAAAACGCTGCACTCAATTGGATAGACTTGCAACCAATCAGAGCAACGCAGTAAGTGACGTATGTTGAGCGACTGTAGTTGTCATAGCAGAGAAAAGAGACCGGGAGCCAAAATGATGTTTTAATGATGATTTAAATACAAAATGATAAGTAGCATCATCTAATAATTTATTTTAAAAGTACACCGCTTAAAAGAGCCAGCTGATAAATTAAACTTTTGCCGAATCCCGCAGGAAGGACGGAAAACACATCTTTACGTTCGACAGATGCCTTTATCTCAGTTCTCTTTTCATCTTTTAAAATTAATGCACTGTCGATTTCTTCTAAAACAGACGCGATGGCAGGATCTATACATCTCAATTCTCACGCGGCGGCCATCTTTGTTGTAAACCAGTTCAACCCGAGCGCTCTTCGATGACGTTAGGATTACGTAATTGCAGATCATCTGTCCATCATCGTGTAAAGCCCGCCCTGGCAATTTGATTGGATATATATATATAATATAATAATTATACACAGTGCACCCACATATATAAACACAAACTTTTATTTTGGATGCGATTAAACGCGATTAATCGTTTGACAGCCCTAGTTATTAGTCTTATTTTAAGCCCTAGTCTTATTTTATTATCTTATGCTCACTTACATAAATGAACTATAGTGTCCTGCACACACTAGTAAAAACATACGTATATAAAAATGTATATCTGGTGTCAAATTAATTTTTTGGTTTGACTGTATGTTCAATAACCATGTAAGCGCAAACAATGGTCAGTTTGAGCTCTCGACTCTTTACAGTTGTCGCTGTGAGCAAAGATCTGGACTTGAGCGACCAGTTGGGAGCTGTAGCTGAGGGCTAACCAGGTGTTGTGAAAGATAACACACCTTTTTATTATTTTTCCTTGCCCAGGGCCTACAACAGGTGTATGATCGACTTGACCTCACTGTTGAAGAATCCATTATTATGAAAACAAACCCGGTGTCTATGGTGATTTAGAAATCGTACACGTCTTTTCGTTTTAGACACTCGGGTGTCTCAGTTTTCCCTGTCCGCTGGCGTCCCTCTAAACAGAAATATCCAAAACATTTATTCTATCCATAACTAATTTTCTGGGAAATGGATCCAAATTAAGGGGGTCAAAATAAAAAATCTGTCCCCAGATATGTGTTTTACTTAGAATCACAAACTTAATTCATTTAAACCATTTCTCAGAAAACAAGACCTGTTTTGGCTCCTAGTTAGGGATGCGTGATGTATCGGACACCATATCGGTATCTGCCGATATACGATCTTTTTTAACTTTAGCGTTATCGGCCCGATAAGAAAATGTGTCTGATATATTAAAACCGATAAATAATAGGTTATTTTCTTTAGATGTGCACTGTTCAACATGATGGTTTTAAATGGCTTGAAATTTGATTGGAATCACTTCAATAAGTGCAACATGTGCAGCGCAAGCCTGTCATATCGGTTATAAAATCATAAGAACATCATTATAGTTATGTGTAATGGACATGGATTTTAATGGTGAGACTCTTGTTTTTGTAATTAGGCACTCAAAAATGATTTAAGAACTTGGATTTAGATGAATCGGCCAATTTATCGGTTATTATCGGTTTTCAAATATATAAATAATTATCGGTTATCTGTATCTAGTGTCTTTATTCCAGAATGTTTATGTGCAATGGACATGGATTTTAATAGTGAAACTCTTGTTTTTGTAATCAGGCACACAAAAATGATATAAGAATTTGGATTTAGATTAATCGGCCAAGATATCAGTTATTATCGGTTTTCAAATATATCAATAATTATCGGTTATCTGTATCTAGTGTCTTTATTCCAGAATGTTTATGTGTAATGGACATGGATTTTAATGGTGAAACTCTTGTTTTTGTAATCAGGCACACAAAAATGATATAAGAATTTGGATTTAGATTAATCGGCCAAGATATCGGTTATTATCGGCTTTCAAATATATAAATAATTATCGGTTATCTGTATCTAGTGTCTTTATTCCAGAATGTTTATGTGCAATGGACATGGATTTTAATAGTGAGACTCTTGTTTTCGTAATCAGGCACTCAAAAATTATTTAAGAACTTAGATTTAGATTAATCGGCCAAGATATCGGTTATTATCGGCTTTCAAATATATAAATAATTATCGGTTATCTGTATCTAGTGTCTTAATTCCAGAATGTTTATGTGTAATGGACATGGATTTTAATAGTGAGACTCTTGTTTTTGTAATCAGGCACTCAAAAATTATTTAAGAACTTGGATTTAGATTAATCGGCCAAGATATCGGTTATTATCGGCTTTCAAATATATAAATAATTATCGGTTATCTGTATCTAGTCTCTTTATTGCAGAATGTTTAGATATTTCTACTGGAAAAGAAGCCAAAACATGTTGAGGAAGATGTTGAGCTTTTTCCATTAGTGGAAAAAAAGTTTCCATTGGCTGTTGTAGGCGTAACAATGCCTTCGCACCTGGTATTCCAGGACTTTTCCACCACGCCTTCCTCCCTGATCTCTAGCGGGACGCCAAGCCTGTGCAAACTCATAAATACCTTTGCCTGGAGGGCGGCAGAACATCTTTACACCTGTGAAAGTAAACCCTGCTCTCCTCCAAACCCCAATCCTTCGCCCTGACCTGCTGCCCACCCCAGGCTGGAAAACCACCACCGTTCCTGTCCAAACTCTTCTGCCAGAACTTTGATATCTGATCTCGTGTCTGAAGTGTGTGTGTTTTGGAGGGGCTGGTTGTGTAACAGTGCCATCTGGATCTGGTGTGTGAGTGTGCGCACTCAAGTCTTGGCGGAGACTTTTTTGGGATTGGCACGCAGGGTTCTGTGGAAACGGATTAGTCAGTGTATGATGGGCATATCAAAGATTCTTCTTCTTCTAGTCATGTGGTTCAGGACGAATAGCAAATAAGTCAGTGCTGAGTGTTTGGTTCACTTTTGGCCTATTTTGACTCATGCAAAGTTAAACGGGAGAAACTTTGTCCTGTTAAGCCAAAAATTGTTGTCTTCCATTTTGTCGTTCCAAACACTTGAGACCTTTGTTCGTCATCGAAACACAGATTGAGAAAGTTGAAATGCAAACTGAAAGGTGTCTGTCCATTGTAGTCTATTCACTCAAAAATTAGTGAGGTTCATAAAGGCGTCATAAAATAAATCCAAGTCGGGGCTTTTATACACTTAAGAATATTGATCAAATTATCTTGATTTTAGATTTCCAAAGTTTTCTCAATTTAAAAAAAATACATTAAATCATCCATCCACTTATCCATCAATCCATCCATCCACTCGTCCATCCACTCATCCATCAATCCCAGACATTATCCACCCACTAACTAACCCACCATCCCAGACGTCCATCCATCCATCCATCCACTCATCCATTCACCCACCTACTAACTTATCCAACCACTTATCCATTCATTCACTCATCCATCCATCCAACCACTCATCCAACCACTCATCCATCAATCCCAGACATTATCCACCCACTAACTAACCCACCATCCCAAACGTCCATCCATCCATCCATCCACTCATCCATTCACCCACCTACTAACTTATCCAACCACTTATCCATTCATTCACTCATCCATCCATCCATCCACTCATCCAACCACTCATCCATCAATCCCAGACATTATCCACCCACTAACTAACCCACCATCCCAGACGTCCATCCATCCATCCATCCACTCATCCAACCACTTATCCATTCACTCATCCCAGACATCCATCCACCCACCCACTAACTTATCCAACACTTATCCATTCATTCATTCACTCATCCATTAATCCATCCATCCATCCACTCGTCCATCCACTCATCCATCAATCCCAGACATTATCCACCCACTAACTAACCCACCATCCCAGACGTCCATCCATCCATCCATCCACTCATCCATTCACCCACCTACTAACTTATCCAACCACTTATCCATTCATTCACTCATCCATCCATCCATCCACTCATCCAACCACTTATCCATTCACTCATCCATTAATCCATCAATCCATCCATCCACTCGTCCATCCACTCATCCATCAATCCCAGACATTATCCACCCACTAACTAACCCACCATCCCAGACGTCCATCCATCCATCCATCCACTCGTCCATCCTCCCACCTACTAACTCATCCAACCACTTATCCATTCATTCACTCATCCATCCATCCATCCACTAACTCATCCAACCACTCATCCATCCGTCCATCTTAAAACTCTTTATATTAGTACCAAAATTGTATGGATGGGTTGATGTGAAGTTGTTTGGCAACCTTAACTTGAGGCTAATTGCTTCATCCTGAACTGGATCGATCTCAGTGTGACATCTTCAGCAGTTTGCTCTTGGCATCCTCGTGCCCTCCACCAGCGAGCGTGGGCTCCTGCCCGGCTCATTACAGGCCTCGCAGGGGTTGGATTTGGTTTCTATTCGTGCTCATATTGCCAGGATCGCGCTGGCAGAGCCAAGTTTTCTGGTTGGTGCATGTGGCATTAAGAGTTGTTGAGTGTAAACTCTGAGCGGCAGCTGTGGAAGTGGTCCGCGCCGGTGTTTCATGCTCTTGTAAAGAAGTCTTTGGTTTTATTGTCTGTACTCCAGTTCTGCCACTCAACATGGGGTTTCAGCCAACTGAGTTATCATCATCATAACCAAGATGCCCAGCATTGATTCGTTCCCTCCAAACGCACACCTTCTCGATTGCATTAGCAACACTGGCGACACTCCAGCATGTTGTTCCAGTAAACACTAACCATGATGCCAGACAGGCCTGGATCAACACATGTGCGGTCTGAATCATGTGAACTGCTTTATTGTTGTACACAGTGATGCTGTCTGGACTGTCCAGCTTCGTCAAAGAGTTTGATTACTGGAAAACCTTTGCCGTTGGCCTTCACGTAACTTTCTTTCTGTGAGAACATCGAGACCGTGAGTCGAGTGCTTCACATTGATCTGATTTTCAAATGACGATGATGACGAACACTTGAACCAAAAGTTATTCAGACACCACATATGGTTTGTTTTTCACTAGTGTGATCAGGACACTATAGTTCATTTGTGTAAGTGAGGAGAGCAAAATAAAGTAAACTGTGACATATTACATCCAAATATTGTTCATACAGCGACTACCGTTTATACACATTTGGGACCATGATTTGGACACTTTGAGCTGATGATGTGTGTTTTCTGTGAGCTAAACTGGTATTATCTAATTGTGTAGTTCAATTTATCAGATATTCAACATAATTCATGTGTGAGAGTCCAACAGAAGGACAAAACCAGTCAATATTATCGTATTATCGAGTTCTGCTCATCTTTTAATACCGTTTTCTAAACTATAGCGAATAATGTGGGAGATGTTGAAGGTGTGGGAATGCATTGGGTTTGGCTGTATATTGCATTATGGGGTTTAGATGGTGTTTGGGAACCATAACTCAGTTGTGCAATATCTGTCTGGTTTTAATCCCGCAGGGAAGGACGATTCCACTGGCATATGAAGATCCACTTTCCTCAGAGCGATGCGGTTTATTCAGAGAGGTATGAAACGCCCTTCTCTTCTGTTGTGCTCTTTTGTAAAGTATTTAGGTGGGGGTTTGGTTGATGACGTTGGAGAATACAGTCATACAAATGTAATGTACGATATAATGTCTCCGGATTTGGAAAAAGTAGGGCTGTACCTATAATCAAATTGTTAAATGGGTTGTTCTTTTTTTTTTTTTTTTTAGATTTTAAATGATTCATTAAATTGTTAATTGTTTTATAACTTCATTTAATTACCCCGTTTTCTGATAATAAATTTGAATTATATCATAAATCCAGAAAAATTTAATAATGTATACAGACAACAAATAACATCATTTCTCATAGGGCGTATTACTGGAACAAAATTTATGAAACTATTCAATTGTTCTGTGAATTTAATTGATTGGACGTGGTTTTTGATTATTAACATATTTAAACCATTAGAACGAAACCCAGAATTTTAACACGGAAAACAGAGAATTGGGGGAAAATAAAACAGAATTTGTGAAATAAAAATGGATTTTATAGGGTTCCAAAAATGTGTTTAAAAAAAGTTTATATATATATATATATATATATATATATATATATATATATGGTTTTGTAATGATTTTTTAAATTGCATTGGTTTCGTAATTTATTAGACATGCATTTTGAAGCCAATAGTTATGAGTAGCATTATTAAAGGCATAGGTAAGCCAAAAATATATTTAATATTTTTTTTATATATTTTTTTTATTTTTTTTATATATTTTTTTATATATATATTTTTTAATTATATATATATATATATATATATATATATTTTTATATATATTTAGAAGTAGTCCTAGGTTTTTCACCGATCAGAGAACATTTTTTCATTGGTTTGGTTCTGGAGTCTGACAATCAATAATTGTCGAAAAAAGGTTGAATTTTCGATTCACGATCACTAGGGGGTGTAAAATAAACATTGTGGGAGGAGCCTATTTTGCTTAAGTCTCTGTGTATATGTGTAAAAACATAAAATAGTCATTCTGATGGTCCAGAAAGTATTCACGGACCATCAGAATGACCATTTCATGTTTCCAAATCCATGAAACGAGAGCGTTTCAATTGATGTCACGATCCAGAAAACAGTGTTTTGTCCACTTGGACGAGCCGTCAGAATCCTGAGGGTCAGGGTGTGTGAATATCGACAGAATTTGCCATTTCTTTGAATTGTCAGTTTTATTTGTCTTCCCTTTCCTCAGGTTTCCTGATGACCAACAGCTCGATCAGATCCTCAACGAATACATTCATCCTTCACAATCAGATCCGGTCAAACGACAAAAGTACGTCACCCATCCCATCAATGCCACGTTTATCTGACGTTACCGTCATTGGTGCAACACTATGAACCTGCACACTTAATTTAATCTTAAAAATCGGTTAATTAAGAATAATCATTTGCTTATTCAAATCAGGTCAGCAGCAAAAACAGTGGTTAACAAAGTGAGATGGAGTATATTTGTGTTATTTAACATATTGAATTATTGCAGGTTTGTTGACGCTTTCACTCGACATGCGCACTGGAATTAATAATATTAACAGTGTTCGTCCAATGTGCTTAAAGTACTTGAATTTTACTTTTTTAAATCCTAGAAATCCCTTTAAAATGTTGATCTTTATGAAAAACTACTTTTTTATTATGTGACAGTGAAATTAGTGTTTAATTTTATTTCTAAAGCAATCTTTTCACGCAATATTAACGCTGCAACCCGTCTGATGGCTGTGAGTGTGATAATGCTCATTAATATTCAAGTATATGACTTTCATTCATATCTTTATCATAGAATCCTTTCAGTGGTTAAAGTTTGTTTTGTTTTGCACTTGTTTAATTAGTTCATTTGTGTTTGTCTATGAAAGATAATAAAGATATTGATTGATAAATGAGCTGTGTTGATTATAGTCCTTGAAAACCCAAAAGTAGAGCTGGAGCTGCCTGTGAGCCGTGTGCTGGACGACGATCTCCAGCAGTGGTTTGACGTTGATCTGGGTGGACGGGTGCCGCTTTAAAACACACAGGTCTCAAGTTGACATCTGGCATTTTCACGTTTCTCGACGCCTGCGTCTCGTTTGTGATCTCGATGTGGCGTGAGCGCAGGATTGTCAGTCAGTGAGATTGCGTCTGGCTCTTTCCGTCAGTCCTCGAGTTTATTGATGACGGACTGCCAGGGAGAAGTGGGACAGATTAATGTTCTTAACGTCTCCACATGATGATGAAAGTGGCCATGGTTTATTCATGGAACGGGTTTAGAGCCATTTGGGTCAGCACTTTAATATTATTATTCTTATTATGACGTCCGCCCTTTTATTCAGCTGGAGCGTAGATGCAGAACTCAAGCTGGAAATAAACTCTTTACACGGTGATAATAGGCCACTAAATCAACACTAGAATACAGCTGGACGTCTTTTGGATGACTTGCTCCTGATTCAAGGCATCTTTCAGGGAGGGTTTGATCGTTTTGTAAACTGTGAAAGCCACTTTCAGAATACAGGTGAAACTCGAAAAATATGGTGCATTTATTTCAGTAATTCAGCTTAAAAGGTGAAACTAATGTATTATATAGACTCATTACATGCACAGTGAGATATTTCAAGCCTTTATTTGTTATAATTGTGATGATTATGGCTTACATATGAAGAGTTCAGATGCAAAATCCTCTAAATGCCATTTGAAATTTTCTTCTTTAATGATGATTTTTATCAAACTTGTATATTTAAGTTCAGTGATTTCACTTAAATGGCAATGATAATTACCTATTAATTGTTATTTAAGTGAAATTACTGAACTTAAATATACAAGTTTGATAAAAATCATCATTAAAAAGAAAATTTCAAATGGCATTTAGAGGCTTTTGCATCTGAACTCTTCATATGTGAACTTTTCACATTATTTTAATTTTGAATTTGGGGTTTTCATATCTGTAATCCATAATCATCACAATTATAACAAATAAAGGCTTGAAATATCTCACTTTACATGTAATGAGTCTATATAATATATTAGTTTCACTTTTTAAGTTGAATTACTGAAATAAATGCACCATATTCTCGTTTTTTCGAGATTTTACCAGTATAAATGGACAAAACTTTGTAGCGCCTCTCGTCCAGTAAATCATAATTGACAGTGTCAACTTTATAATGATAAATACTGCTTTGACAGATCGCCGATCACCTCTTCATCTTCACTACTCGTCACCACATGATGAACATCAGAAGGAATGTCGAAAGATTCAGAACAACTTCCTGGAGTCAGTCACGACTCATGTAATCCACCAATCAGGGAAGACGGCAGTAAAACAGCTTGAGGACGACGTCACATTACGTTTACCTCAGAAAAGACATTCACTGACCATAAACTCCATAGTTAGCTGGCAGTCTTGCATAGCCATGTGACTCCATCGCAGCTTTCATTGGCCAAGAGCCGCCCAATCACAGTCCGTGAACATGTTAAGTCGAAGTCCCTATGATAACAGATCGCCGTGCTTCTCGTATATTATTAAATCAAGAACGTTGCCGTGAACTTCGCACAACAATCCGTTTATTTGTAGAAATGTGCACACACACACACTGGTGTATTGGTGAACTGTTTTCCATGGATTTGGATTTGTGTATTTTGCGAAAATAAATTCTGTATAATGAATATAAAATGTGAAAAATGTGTTTTGTAAATGAGACGGTGGTGTGTGTGTGTGAGGAAATAGATGAGAGTGATTCGGCATCACGTCCCTTCCTCCCCAGCGTCTCCTCACAGTGTGTGTGTTTGTGTGTGTGTGTGTGTTACGCAACCCAGGCATTGTTCTGATATCAGGCATCGGCTGTCAGGACATGTTCCACGCTTCCACACGAGTGTGTGTGTGTGTGTGTGTGTGTGTGTGTGTGTGTGTGTGTGTGTGTGTGTGTGTGTGTGTGTGTGCTTTGGAGTCTGATGAACACTGTGGGATTCGGCTGTGATAATGAGTTGAGATGAATGATGGGTTTTATCAAGATAACCATCAGCTTCAGGAACACAATGGAGAGGCGTCACTGCGGGTTGAGCCGCCGGACACTGTGTGTGTGTGTGTGTGGTCAAGTGTTTGGATGCATATTCGTATTCTTTATTCCGACTATTTTCCACATTAGAGTAATAGTGCTGTGATGGAAACTCTTAAATAATGCTAATGAAGTCTGGGAATTATTCAAATCATAAATCCAGAAAATGTGTGATTTATATTTAAATTTATGTTTGCATAAAATCCTGAAAAATTCCAATATAATTTTCTGAAAGATTATAACATTTCATTGGGCCCTATTATTGTATAAAATAGTAATATTTTTAAAAAACTTTTAAATAAATAAAGTGTTTTTCATGCTTTTTGATTCTTAAATGAAATAAATTGTTGTATATAATTGAGAAATAGAATTATTATTATATGTGTGTCATGATTGCAATTTATTATGAAACTTTAGTATAACCATTAAAACAGAAAAAGAATCAATAATCCATTATTTATTAATAAATATAGTAAGAAAAGAGGATGTTGCAGGATGTGCACTCTGTGTCTGACCTCACGCATGTTGTGTTCTAGGTTACAGATCTACGTCCACAGCCCTCGTGAGGACATATGTGTGTTCCTGAAGGCAGAGCAGAGACTACACAACTCTCTCAGGCAAGACCATCCACCCATCTATCCATCCATCCACCCATCCATCCACCCATCCATCCACTCATCCACCCATCCATCCACCCACCCATCCATCCACCCATCCATCCATCCATCCACCCACCCATTCATCCATCCACCCATCCATCCATTCATCCATCCATCGATCCATCCATTCATCCACCCATCTATCCATCCACCCACCCACCCACCCACCCACCCATCAATCCACTTGTCCATCATCCACCCACCCATCCATCCATCCATCCATCAATCCACTTGTCCATAAATCTATCTATCCATCCATCCACCCACCCATTCATCCACCCACCCATTCATCCACCCATCTATCCATCCACCCACCCACCCATCAATCCACTTGTCCATAAATCTATCTATCCATCCACTAATCCACGCATCTATCCATCTATCCATCCACCCACCCATCCACCCATCCATCCATCCATTCATCCACCCACCCATCCATCCATCCATCCATTCATTCATCCCCCACCCACCCATCCACCCATCCATCCATCCATCCACCCACCCATCCATCCATCCACCCATCCATCCATCCATCCATCTATCCATCCACCCACCCACCCACCCATCCATCCATCCACCCACCCACCCATCAATCCACTTGTCCATCCATCCATCCATCTAAATCTATCCATCCATCCACTCATCCACGCATCTATCCATCCATCCACCCACCCATCCATCCATCCATCCATCCACCCACCCACCCATCAATCCACTTGTCCATCCATCCATCCATCTAAATCTATCCATCCATCCACTCATCCACGCATCTATCCATCCATCCACCCACCCATCCATCCATCAATCCACTTGTCCATAAATCTATCCATCCATCCACCCATCCATCCATCCACTCATCCATCCATCCACTCATCCATCCACTCATCCATCTATCCACCCATCCACGCCATCCTTACTGTTCGTTTTCACTGTTTCAAGAGCTGAGATTCAGATATGATAATGAGCGTTTGCTTTCTGACCAATCACAGCAGAGCAGCTCTCAGAGAGGCGGAGCTTAGAGAGACTGAACCTTTGATCAAAGCGTTTCAGACACTGAGAGGAAGGAGTTAATGTGCGATGGGTGTAATGAGAAAAATAAAGTGTTTTTGACCTTGGATGCGTGTAAACCTGTTTCTGTTGATGTTCTCATCACTAATCTCAGCATGTGACGTGTTTTCGGCTTCCTGTCCTTGTAAATGCCACTTGAGTGGTGTGTGTGTGTTTTATAGTGTATTTGGTAAGAACTTAAACATATCCCGAGAGAACGGAGGCTTTCGATTGGCTGAAACCCTCTCCTTGATTTATTCCTCCTTGTATGAAATCGGCACAAAATGCTTTATGGGAATGACATCACTGCTCATAAATTCCCCCGGAGTTACGCAGTTTAATCGCTTTGGGACTCGTCAGAGATGATTTTGTTTTCCTGTCAGAGATTCGTAAATCTCAGTGTTTGAGTCTGAACTGATTCTGGATCAGTCGCTTCATTTTCAAATCAATCACAAATTGATTGAGCATAAATTTTTTACCCTGTCAATTGTTTGAGAAAAGCATGGGATAGACATTACAAAACAAATGTATGCTGCTCAGAGATTGCATGAATATGAATTAAAAATTGTATATTTATATATAATATAAAATATATTTATTATCATCATACTGACTAATCGTAATCCTCGGATATTTTTTATTTTAGCTTTATTAAGGACTTATCAATTTATATTTAATTTTGTTATTTAATAAAATTGGTGTGCATGTGTGTAATTATATATATATATATATGAAGAGTTCAGATGCAAAAGCCTCTAAATGCCATTTGAAATTTTCTTCTTTAATGATGATTTTTATCAAACTTGTATATTTAAGTTCAGTAATTTCACTTAAATGGCAATGATAATTACCTATTAATTGTTATTGAAGTGAAATTACTGAACTTAAATATACAAGTTTGATAAAAATCATCATTGAAGAAGAAAATTTCAAATGGCATTTAGAGGCTTTTGCATCTGAACTCTTCATATATATATATATATATATATATATATACTGTATGTAGATGTTTTTGCAAATAAATATAATTATATATATTTCTCATTATATATAATATTAATAATATTTATATGCACACACTTTTTAAAATATTTAAATATATAAATGCACAATTATATACATAATTATTTATTATATATCATTTCAATTATTCTTAATAGTTGTTTATAAATAAATTATTAGAATATATAACACATTATTTATATATATTTATATTTATATAGTCATACACACTCACATCTGTAACTGAATTTTCTGACACCTAGCTAGTTTGTATGATTGAATGTTTGTGCAAAAAAACCCACGAGATTAAAATAGATCAGATTATGGAGTTGCTCGGATAAAATTACTGTTTTCCACTTAAAAGATGTTTCCGTGAATGCTGTGAACATACTTGTGGTCGAGAGTCTCTTATGTGCTCCAACACACACACACACACACACTCACACATACTTGTTTTTATGCATTGTGGGGGTCACCTGTCAGAAATGCTACATAATGAGGACCACCCTTTCTAATGAACTTTAAGACCTAAAAAAAAATATTGTGACAACTCTCTCTCACACACACACACACTCACTCTCATTGCATCTGTTGTTTGGTGTTTAATGGTTAACTAAGCAGAGTATTGGAGTGGAGTGATTTTTGAATGGAGTGTGGAGCGGATGTTCACTACTGCTCCATCACGAGTACAATTGAGGGTTGATGAGTACTGATGAGGGTTGATGAGTACTGATGAGAGTTGATGAGTACTGATGAGGGTTGATGAGTACTGATGAGAGTTGATGAGTACTGATGAGGGTTGATGAGTACTGATGAGAGTTGATGAGTACTGATGAGAGTTGATGAGTACTGATGAGGGTTGATGAGTACTGATGAGTACTGATGAGGGTTGATGAGTACTGATGAGGGTTGATGAGTACTGATGAGGGTTGATGAGTACTGATGAGTACTGATGAGTACTGATGAGGGTTGATGAGTACTGATGAGAGTTGATGAGTACTGATGAGGGTTGATGAGTACTGATGAGAGTTGATGAGTACTGATGAGGGTTGATGAGTACTGATGAGGGTTGATGAGTACTGATGAGGGTTGATGAGTACTGATGAGGGTTGATGAGTACTGATGAGGGTTGATGAGTACTGATGAGAGTTGATGAGTACTGATGAGGGTTGATGAGTACTGATGAGGGTTGATGAGTACTGATGAGTACTGATGAGGGTTGATGAGTACTGATGAGGGTTGATGAGTACTGATGAGAGTTGATGAGTACTGATGAGGGTTGATGAGTACTGATGAGGGTTGATGAGTACTGATGAGGGTTGATGAGTACTGATGAGGGTTGATGAGTACTGATGAGGGTTGATGAGTACTGATGAGGGTTGATGAGTACTGATGAGAGTTGATGAGTACTGATGAGGGTTGATGAGTACTGATGAGGGTTGATGAGTACTGATGAGTACTGATGAGGGTTGATGAGTACTGATGAGGGTTGATGAGTACTGATGAGGGTTGATGAGTACTGATGAGGGTTGATGAGTACTGATGAGGGTTGATGAGTACTGATGAGGGTTGATGAGGGTTGATGAGTACTGATGAGAGTTGATGAGTACTGATGAGAGTTGATGAGGGTTGATGAGGGTTGATGAGTACTGATGAGAGTTGATGAGTACTGATGAGGGTTGATGAGTACTGATGAGGGTTGATGAGTACTGATGAGTACTGATGAGGGTTGATGAGTACTGATGAGGGTTTATGAGTACTGATGAGGGTTGATGAGTACTGATGAGAGTTGATGAGTACTGATGAGTACTGATGAGGGTTGATGAGTACTGATGAGTACTGATGAGGGTTGATGAGTACTGATGAGGGTTTATGAGTACTGATGAGGGTTTATGAGTACTGATGAGAGTTGATGAGTACTGATGAGAGTTGATGAGTACTGATGAGAGTTGATGAGTACTGATGAGGGTTGATGAGTACTGATGAGAGTTGACGAGTACTGATGAGAGTTGATGAGTACTGATGAGGGTTGATGAGTACTGATGAGAGTTGATGAGGGTTGATGAGTACTGATGAGGGTTGATGAGTACTGATGAGGGTTGATGAGTACTGATGAGGGTTGATGAGTACTGATGAGGGTTGATGAGTACTGATGAGGGTTGATGAGTACTGATGAGTACTGATGAGGGTTGATGAGTACTGATGAGGGTTGATGAGTACTGATGAGGGTTGATGAGTACTGATGAGGGTTGATGAGTACTGATGAGGGTTGATGAGTACTGATGAGGGTTTATGAGTACTGATGAGAGTTGATGAGTACTGATGAGAGTTGGTGAGTACTGATGAGGGTCGACTTTTGAAAGTTGAGTTCCTCAGTTAAGGTTTGGCTCGGTCCGGCTTGTTTTCCTTTGCGGTGAGTTTTTGCCTGTAAAACAGAAGGAGTGTGTGAGGATCTGTAAAACAGAAGGAGTGTGTGAGGATCTGTAAAACAGAAGGAGTGTGTGAGGATCTGTAAAACAGAAGGAGTGTGTGAGGATCTGTTGCCTGCATGTTCACCAACAGCATCTGAAAGCTTCTGTGTTCTTCACGGATCCCGAATCCCTGATTTACGAGGCTCTGGACTCCTGACGGATACGCTGATGTCATGAGAGAGAGAGTGAAAGGCCTCGGTGTGTGTTAAATTGGTTCTTGATTCATGATGTCATGAGAGAAAGTGAAAAGTGTGTGTTAAAGCTGTTCCTGATTCATGTTGGACTACTTTCCAGAGTCTTAGCCTCCGGTTGATGTTTATGGAGATTCCTGTCGTTCCTCCAAACATGATGTCATGGGAAGAGGAGAACGTCAACACAGATGCATTAATATTACAACTAATATAGTTATAATTCATGATTAATCAGTGCTGGTAGCGTCTCTTCTGCTCACCAAAGCTGCGTTTATTTGATCAAAAATACTGTGAAAATGATGAAATATCATTCCAGAGTAAATCATCTGTTTTCTATGTGAATATCCAGTAAAGTGTAATTTATTCCTGTGATCAAAGTTGAATTTATCATCATTACTCCAGTCTTCAGTGTCACATGACCCTTCAGAAATCAAGTTTAATTATTTTATAAAGCACATTAAAAACAGGCACAAGACTGACTAAAGTGCTGTTCAAAACATCTAAATGATCACACACAAGATAATACACATGAATATAATATAATATACACATTTAAGAAAGGGGAAAAAATCGTTTGCTCAAATTTCTAAACATTTTCAGTATTTAATTAACATTAGATGTGTTCAAATAATCAAATATTATTAATGATAAATTCTATTGTTAATTATATTTAGCATGAGGAATATTTTTAGGTTCCTAAATAATTGTGAGAAATTTTTCAATTATCAATGTTGGAAACATTCAAATATCATTCAAAAGGCCGATTGAAGTATCCAGATATTGTTGTGTGTGTGTGTGTGTGTGTGTGTGTGTGTGTGTGTTGTGTAATGTGACTGGTGTTCTCGGCAGGTTCCTCGAGCTTGACCTGAAGAAAACTCTGCGGGAAAACCTGATGCATAAGACTATCGTGGAATACCCAGAAGTCTTTGTGGTTCTGAAACGCCACAGTCAGGAGTTCCTCGCTCACACACCGGGTACGAACACACTCATACAGCACACATACACGTGGAGTGTATCATACATCACAGAAGCAGAAAACATGCTTTATTCATCCATTATCCATTATTTTGCATATGGAATTTTCTGAGGTTTTTAAAGGATTTTGAGCAATACTTTTTTACTTTTAACTACTTTGCTGATAAAAGTTTTTTTATTGATAATTTTTATTTCATTCATTCTATGTTAGATTTATTAAAAAATAACCTTATCAATTATAAATGGCATTATTATTATACTATTTTGCACAAGTTTTGAAATAATTTAGGAATGATTTGCTTGGCATTTAAGCCTATTTAACCCCATTCTTATTTTACTAAAATTGTAGTAATTGCTAATTTTATGTATTTATTCAATGTTAAATGCATTTAACACAATATTGTATTAGTAATAGCATATAAATAGCATATACAATATTTTTAGGTTTATTTCATTACAACTTTTGCATATTTATAGAGGATGATTTACCTCTTATTTCACTTTTTTTGTTAAGCTTAATATTTTAAATAATTCTAGCAATTCCTAAATTAATCAATAATAAACTATATTACTAATTATAATGAGGTTCTTGTATCAATTTTATATATATATATATATATATAGAATTTTTATAGAGCATTATTTAACCATTCATTATTTTTTTTTTTAATTAATAATACTTTAATTTTAGCAATTATTAAAAATGTTCAGTATTTTTTTTAACATAAGATCTGTAAAAATAATCATATATTATTCATGATAAATTATAGTTTTCATTATATTTTGGGACTTAAGGAACATTTTTAGGTTTCTAAAATAATTTTGAGAAGAATTCAACACTTTTTTGCGTATTCATACAGCATTATTTACCCCTTATTTTACTTTTTAAGTTTAATACTTTAAATAATTTCAGCAATTTAACTTTTTAGTAAACAGGTGAAACTCATAAAATTAGAATATTGTGAAAAGGTTTTCATAAGTTGTAATCCACAATTATAACAAATAAAGGCTTGAAATGTCTCACTTTTGCATGTAATGAGTCTATATAGCATATTAGTTTCACCTTTTAAGTTGAATTACTGAAATAAATGAACGTTTGCCCCATATTCTCATTGAATTGTAATTAAAAGGTCAGTTCCTGCATCTGTGAGATAAGTTTGTCCTACTGACTCTTCCAGAAAGCCTCTCTCTGCGTGTGTTGCGTGACTCGTTCATCAGCCTCTGATAAAGACTAATGAAGGCTGTAGATACGGGAGAGATGCTCAATAACCTCGGCTTGATTTGTTTATAGTGTTATCTCACCATAAAGATGTTTATGGAGTCACACTTGTATGCAGAACATGTGTGCTACTTGCCGTTGCGTAACTCAAGTGTTCCTGAAAATGTCGAGGGAGAAAGAAAAAGTGCTTGGCGAGTTATAAATATTATAAAACATTATTTTCTCTCCCCATCAGCAGATAATTCTGCTAGTCTTAGAAAACAAGACTTATTATCATGTAATTTCACTACTTTAGTAAATGCATCTTGATTTAAGAAATGTTTGATATTTGGACTGGAAAAAAATGTTTTTTGTCTAACAGCGCTTTTGGTTCCAGAGCGCTCCGGGGCGAGTGTCTCCAGTTCCCCGGTTAAACCGCATTCAGAAGTGTCCAAGAGGCCGACAGTCGTGCCAGAGGATGAAGAGCTGGAGGACGGAGAGCTTCGAAGTGACCAGGAGGAAGACGGCGCTGAAGATGACGAGGGTAATCTTCCTGAAACTGAGAGTAAAGTGCCTGTAACACATCATGAAGATGATGACGGTGAAGAGGAAGAGCTTCACAGCAGTGTTCTGGAGGCTAAAACCAACCATGAAACGATGAAGGTGTGTGGTGATGATGATGATGGTCAGGACTGCACTGATATAGACAATGAGTCTTCCGTTTCACAAAACGTCCCTGGACTTCCTGACGAAAACAGAAATGGAGATACTGTTGCTCAGCGTGAGACACACGTCCACGAAAGTCCCAGTTCATCATGTGACGCAGGCGAAACTGGAGGACAGGAAAACACGCACAATGCAAGTAACATTTATTCCAATGAAAGTCACATTTGTGCCGATGTTACACTAGTGTAGGCGCCCAACACACTCATGCAAAAAAACATTCATACTTCATATTTTTGTCTTGTTTCCAGTCCATATATCAAAAAATTAATAAAAATATCAAAAAAGTAATAAAATGACACAAGATATTAAGTCCTGTTTTCTGGGGAAATTAATAAAAATTTAGTTTTTGCATAAAACAAGCAAAATAATCTGCCAATGGGGTGAGAAAAATAATTTTTATATTTTTCTCTCCCCATTGCCACATAATTTTAGCTTTTTTTTAAGCATCAACTCACTTCATTTTAATTAATTCTCCAAGAAAACAGGACATAATATCTCATGTAATTTTACTCATCTAGTAAATGCATCTTGATTGAAGTATTTGAAGTATTTTTAGATATTTGGACTGGAAACGAGACAGAAACACTGAGTAAGAAGAGCATGTTTGCAGTGTTTATAGTGCTGCGGGTCACAGAACGATCCTGATATCCAGACCGTAGATGATAAGGCTTCGGATATGACTCCAGATTAAGATAACAGCAGAACTGTTTCTGTTTTGTCTGTTTAAGCGCTGATATGTTATACATTTTAATCGCTGATAAGTGCTATCACACGGCGTTGTGTTCATAGAGATGGACAAACACACAAACGATCTAATTTTGCAGAACTAATGGAAATAGGAAATAATGTTAAATCAGCAGTACAAATATTTCTTTTTGTCTCGATTTATGTGAATATCCATTTTATACATAACAAAATTTGTTAGCCTGCCTTCTTATTTGGAGATCAGAAAACATAACCGCTATCTCAAGATTGTTACACTTCAGATATACACGCATTTTTTTTTTCTCGACATACTTTTTTTGGGCAAACATTTGTGTAATTATATAGAAATATTTCTATGCCAAGTGCCTCTAATAAACTTCTGCATCTGTTTGTGAATGTTGCCAGATTTGAGTCTTCACCGTTGTTAACTAAAAGAGAAAACGTTTTCATCGTTCATTTACACACCAACAGCGTTTTGAGGGCCTGAAAATAAACATTTTTTTAAAGCAATACCGTTGTCGTCTCGGTGTAAACCATTGTTATTTTTTCAACAAGAAACACATTCACTATTTTTTTAAATTACTGTACAGTTATTCTATTTTATTATTGTTTTTGTTTATTATTTGTTTATAATAAATTATGTTTATTTAAATCAAAATCTATTCTAATCATATGATGTGTGTGTGTGTATATATATATATATATATATATATTAGTTAAATCTTTTTTACTTGAATAATTAGAATAAGAGTAAATTTTCTCTAAACATTTCCACGCACCCTAGTTTTAAAATTGCTATTTTGAATATACATAATCTGTTTTTTTGTTGTTGTTGTTGTTTTGCACATTGCATCAACGTCTAACTAATAGATATCATTATATACTTTCCCAGTTGATTGATTAGTTTTAAGAATTGCTTAGAGATGTTATGTTGAAATATGCAACTGAGGCATTATCTATTTAAATATGCATTAATATACATATAATTCCAGAAAAAAAATCTGAACATTGGATAAAGCTTAATACACAAGTATTGTTTTTTTTTGTTGACATATTACAGTTAAAGGTTTTTACTGATGGGATTTTGGATTTCTCTTTTTCTCACTGCATAAATCAGAAAATACTGTCAACACTGTCAAAAAAATTAATTTTCACCATTTTTAGGAATAAATTGTTGTATAAAACCTGGCGATTGATATATGAACAAACCCTTCAGTAAAAACCTTCAGAATATAGACAGGAATAAATCTCTAAGTTTTGGTGTTTATAACTGCAGCAGAAGTGGAGGAAAACTCTTTTTTATAATCATACAGCCTTTAAAGTTATGCATCGTAATTGAAATCTACATACACAAATAGAAAGTTCAATAAAAGCAACACTTAACGGTATTTATTACTAGTTTAAAACAACACTATGAAATGGCAAATAGCCCAAAAACTCAGTGAAATGATGCATGAGAAATAGTTTTTTGCCCGTAGTGTCTCGCCTAGAGAAAATCACAATTTTTAGCGTCATTGTGCATCTCTAGTTTTAGTTTTATTTCAGGATAACAGTTGATTTTGATCATATGATGAAAATACAAAACTCTCTGAAATATAAGAGGAATTGATGATGTCAGCTAAAAAAGGAGAGTCGTTTCATTATGATTTGTTTCCCCATATGGATAACGTACATTGACGAATCTTTTTAAATAAGACCAGAACATGAAGTAGTGTCCTTTTAGACTTCAGGTTGACTGAAATGTGTTTACTGGTGTATCTGAGGGCATGAGCCGTGATGTTTTCTATCTATGGACTCCAGAACAATGTGTGTTTCCACCGGATGTGTGTTTGTAGAGCGATGAGAGTGTGTTCTGCCCATCACGGGTGAGATTAAGCTGTTTTACGCTGAAACGATCTCCATCATCACGCCCGAACGAGCGTTATCCAGAACAGACAGAGAAACCCACAGTAAAACAGGCTGGCTAATAGATGAGCTGCAGTTAGATCTGGTTTAGATGAACCGCACCGTCAGTCTCAGACAGGACAAGCTGTGTTTTAGTACATTGGGTCCTGTAAGCATTAATTTGGCCCAGAGATAATCTGTTGTCTCAGTACAAACTTTGTTTGTTTGCCAGCAGAATGATACATGAACAGATTGTTTGAAGGTCTTTCTTGTGGAAACATTTTTGTTTAAATATTTCAACTTGTAATTCAGTTTCTCAAATATGTGGCTTGGGCTTCGTGTCGTGTGTAATTGCTAGGGATCGCACCGATATGAACATTTTGACCGATAATTCGCTATATTTGAAAGCCGATAACCGATATATTGTCCGATAAATCTAAATCCAAATTTATATGTACTTTTTTAGAGCCTGATTGCAAAAAAAGTTTCACCAGTAAAAGCCAATCTAATTTTATAAAGCCGATATCACGGCACGTAACTGTATTTTCCTTATTTGAAGTGATTCCAATCATATTTCAATCAATTTAAAGCCATTATGTTGAACAGCGTGCATCCGCAGCGTCTCAGCTGGAGGAAATAATACATTATTTATCGGCTTTAATATATCGGACACATTTTCGATACCGATAACATTTTAAACTGACGTATATCGGCTAGGGACGGGCAACGGTTAATCGCGATTAATCGCATCCAAAATAAAAGTTTGTGTTTACATGATGTATGTGTGTGTAGTCTGTATAATTAATTTGTTTATATAAAAACCCACACATGCATGTATATATTTAAGAAAAATGGGTTATTATTAATATATCAAATATTTATATTTATATATAATATTAATTGTGAATAAATATATATATATATATATATATACATGCACATATTTCTCAAATATATACAGTACATGCATGTGTGGGTATTTATATATACAAATTAATTATACACACTACACACACATATATTATGTAAACCACAAACTTTTATTTTGGATGCGATTAATCGTGATTAATCGTTGCCCATCCCTAATATCGGCCGATACTGTGCCGATATATCGTGCGTCCTTAGAAATTGCATTTGCTGACTCCCATTGCTTTAGAAAATCAGATGCATGCTGGGAATGTCTTCAGAAGAGTTTGTCTTATTAGTGGTCTTTGTATATTACTGTACTTCATTTCAAGTGTTATTATTATACTCGTGTAGCTGTTAGGCCAGATGTTTCGCTTGCATAAGTTACTCTAAAAGTCATTGTCTGCGCTGCAGATCATCGTTCTTGGACTCGACTGTTGTTCAATAATAATAAGCGTGTGTTCTTGCCCAATATGAACATGATCTGTGCAGCTGCTGCCCTTCATATAAAGCATATAGTGTCTGTTTGTTTTGACCTTCTGCAAAAAACTGCTTTTCTTACTCAGTGTTTCTGTCTCGTTTCCAGTCCAAATATCAAACATTTCTTAATTCAACATGCATTTACTAAAGCAGTAAAAAAAAAACTTGTTTTCTGGGGAAATAAATACAAATGAAGTGAGTTGATGCTTAAAACAAGAAAAATGATCTGCCAATGGTGTGAGAGAAATGATGTTTCTGTTTGAATTAAGATTATTTTTCTCGCTCCATTGGCAGATAATTGAGCTTTTTTTAAGCATCAACTCACTTCATTTTGATTAATTCGTCTGGAAAACGAGACATGATAGCTAATGTCTTTTACTCATCTAGTAAATGCATCTTGATTTAAGAATTTCTACATATTTGGACTGGAAACAAGACAAAAATACGGAGTAAGAAAAGCATTTTTTGCGGTTGTGGGCCTGGCTCTCGAACCCTTTTCCACAGACAGCAGCACTAACGCTTCATTTCCCCATCAAAGAGCGCTTTGTTTGAGCAGATAAACAGACGTGTTTGCCTCTCCGCTGACGCCTTCTCTGGAGCACAGGCTAATTTTCATTCAGTTCATCATTACCGCTTATGTAACGCTGTCTGCGGCATGTCGTCATTGCTTACATCCAGCGCCTGTGTGAGATGAGGTGTGTGTCAAGGCTAGTTAAGCCCTCTAATAGTGACTATTCCCCAAACTCTGTCTTTGGCAGCGTGTCTCACACACCCGTTTAGTCTCACTCGAGCTATTCATCATCGCACACAGACTCTCTCCAGCATGTTCTCAAGACACATGGATATGCAATTTTCCAAATGTGTGAGATGTTCTGTTACTTTTAGTGATCAGATGCACCATTTTGACCCCCAAAAATGAACATTTTGTTATTTATTTTAATCCTTGCACTCTTTAATGGGAATCGATGGTACCTTTAACATCCATTGGAACTTTTCCATTGCACAAAATGTGTAGTGAAAAAGGTTCTTAAGATTGAAATATTCTTTGCACAAGTTGCTTTTAACCAGAAGGTTCTCTGGGAAACTCAAACTGGTGGTATTGTGAAAACCCACTTTATTTTTAAGTGTTTGTTGATCAGCCGTGCAATGAAAGTCAATGGGCTCCAATGTTGTTGGACCTCAGGTACAGGAACCACATGATTGGTAAATAATGACAGAATTAACATTTTTGGCTGGACTGGTCCTTAAATATAAAGGTTCTTTATTGGCATCGATGAAGAACCTTTAACATCCATGGCACTTTTCCAATGCACAAAAGGCTCTTTATATTGGAAAAAAAGTTTTTAAGATTGAAATAATTGTTTGCACTACTAGGTCTTTTAAGAGTTTTTCACCAAAACGTCATTTGGGAAATTCAATCTGCGGCGAAATCCCACTTTTGGAACCTTTTTTTAAGTGCATGTTGATCAAAACCTTAAAGAAGCCGTGCAATGTTGTTGGACCTCAACGTTCTTCAAAATGTCTTGCATACAGAAATGCATGAAACCACATGATTGGTAAATAATGGCCGAATTTTTATTTTTGGCTGGACTGTCCCTTTAAAACATTCGGCAGCTCTTTATTTCTCCACTAGGGGTCATCATTGAAATGACGGACAGTTAAACCCCAATAAGGGACCCATTTGACGAGGACTTGATTATGCATTTGAACCTCCTCTGAATGGACTCATCATAAAGTGCGTGCACGTTTGTCGAAGCTGTTTCATAAACACACCATTAAAACGACTGTTTTCATTCCACTTGACTTCTTTCTTATCAGTCTTATTTGTGTTTGTCATTTTAGTCCTTTTTTTAGTCATATCTCAAGGAAACGTCTGGAGCTCTGTCCTCCTCAGATAAAAACCGCTTAAAGGCCTCCATGGTGTGACATAACCATCCGTTTGTGTTCCCGGTGTCCGTTGGGATGTCATGAAACCCAGCTTGCTCGAGGACAGGATCTCTGTTCTTTCAGAAGTGGCATATTTTTAGCAGAAAGGCCCAAACTGAGCAAGCTGCTTCCAAATATTTTCCAACATCTGCCGACCATCTGCATTCCTCAGCTGGATCAAACCTCACTGGAAATATATCACTCTCCAGATGATGCGGGTTTAGTATTTTTGTCTGGTTTCCAAAAGCATTTTTTTTGCCGTGCAGGGAAGATGGACAGATGCCCTCCAAGATCTGGCCTACTTAATGCATGATTACGGCGTTATGAAAGTCTCAGATCGAAGATAAGATCGATATTCATTTAACCCATGTGCGATGTCTAAACAACAAGTGCATGAATGGCGTGTTGAGGAGTTATATAAAAGTTAAAGCATTAAGACCACCTCTTCCATGTGATGTTTTAGTCCCGAAAGCTCCTGTAAACACAGACTGGAGCTCCATTTGGAAAAGCACTCAAGATTCTGGGCGTAGCTCCATGTTTTCTGCTATTGCTGGGTCTCTTAATGAACGAGTCTCAGGTTTTATTGTGGGACGCGAGTTCCCCAATAGCATTCCATTCAACAGAGATAAAGAGCGAGAGTTGTTATATAACCATCCCTTCATTCAATCAAAGATTGTTTCCCAATTCCCATTCCATGAGCATTCAACGACTCGACTCGAGGTGTTCAGTTCATAAATAAATCTTTTATTTGTAACATATAAAATTAGATCATTTTACACTTTATTCCAGTATGACAATGTTCAAATAAAAGAGCTACATTTGTGATAAATAATATTAATAACAACAATAAAACATTCATTCAACCTTATTTGATCGTGTCGTGGAGTTGGATTCCATTAGCTGCCAAACACTGAGGATGCGTTCGCCCACGTCAGGAGGGAGCGTTACTGCGGACAAACTCAACCTTCGCCAGGTTCATAGTCTACCAGTTGTACGTTTAAGCATGTGCATATCTACAATTGGCAATACACACACACACGCACACACACAGTCTACAGTTTTGGTTCATGTTTTGTTATTTAGACATCAAGATATACATCAGGAATTGTAATATTTACATCTTTTACAGGTTGCTCCGTAACGAAGCTATAAAACGTAGCGCTCCAGTGTGAAGCGAGTCTTTTCCAAAAACGCCGCACTGCAAAAAACGCTGTGTTTTTGTCTCGTTTCCAGGCCAAATATCAAAAAATTCTTCAATGCAGGATGCATTTTCTAGATGAGTAAAATGACACAAGATGTTAGGTCCTGTTTTCTGGGGAAGTAATCAATGAAGTGTCAACAGATTCAAATTCGAACCGTTAATTTGTATTTCCCATAAAACAAGACTTAACATCTAATGTCGTTTTATTGCTTTAGTAAATGCATCTTGATTTAAGAAACGTTTGATATGTGGACTGGAAACGAGGCCAAAATACGGAGTACGAAAAGTGTTTTTTGCAGTGCGACAGGCCTCAGCAAACAGTGCACTTCAAAGTCCCCGTAATGTAAATCCGTAATTCCGTGGGAATCTCGTTACATCAGGAGTCGATTGGCCGGCGGACAAGTCCCCCCCCCCCCATTTCGGGTTCCTGGCCCGCTCAGTCTCTGAACTTGTGGATGTCGTTGAAGAGTCTGTAGAAGGGGTAGGACGCGTCGTTGCCTTGGGCGCAGTTATAGGTGCACTTGCAGGACTCGATCATCATGACGTTCTTGTTGAAGGTCTCGCCGTCGTCGCAGCGAAACTTGACTCGGATGGTTCGGGTTTGCTGTGGGCTACAACACCGGCCGTCCACACACGAGCCACAGTATCTGGGCCGATACTTCTTCAGGCTGGAGCATCCGGCGTAAGAGAACTTCACCGGCTGCATCGACTTCTTGGTCCGGTTGCATTTCTTGCCCTTCTGTTGGAGGACGCAAGGATTAGTCTCCTTCATTTATACAGCTTGAGTTATTGAGTTATATGATTCACTTCAATTGCAAAGATTAGTCAATAGGACTGGGACAATATCAATCTATGCATCGTGAATCGAGAATTGATTCCGGATCGATTGTGAGATTTTCCGAATGCATCGATTCTGAGCTTCCGTACTCCAATGCCTTACTTACACCACTTGGACCTTCTATAAAATAATCGTTCGTAAAGTTTGAAATGGTTGAAGCGAATTACAAGGTGCGAGTACATTAGCATTATTTGAGCATGCGGTTAAAACTAGCCTAGAGCGCCATCTAGGCTAGCCTCCGAATCGATTCGGTCGGAAAATATTGGAATCGATCCAATGCAAAAATGCACACGATGCAATGCGTTTGTGTTTGTCGGAGGGACGTTGCTCACCTTGAGGCTGGTGTATGGTGATTGGCTGCATGGACGGACTTCGCAGATCCGGGTTTCCTTCACCAGTTTGCAGTCGCCGTTGTCGTTGGTTATTCTGGTGGACACTCCCGTGCCGCAGGTCTTGGAGCATTGGGACCAGGGTGTGGTCTGAACTATGCACTTCTGGGATTCCAGCTGAGATCGGAATGCTGCGAATAAACAAAGTGCCGTTTAAAACTCGAGTCACACGCACGTCGCTAACGGCGTTTTGCAACAAATCCTTCCCTCGAAGCCCTACAATTATACTTCGTTCCCCAAAAATGTCGTCCATAACCAGCTCTAAATATCTTTGACGAGCTCATGTGGAAAATAAATAATATAACATGATCTTTCGTGACTGCTAAAGTCAGTTCAGATTCACATGTAGACATAAGGTTAGCATTTTTTTGTTTACATTTAGAGCATTTTTAGGTTTTCTATGTGCACTGAAGCATTCCAGTCATTCCTATGGGGGTCAACTTGACCCGATGTGTTACTTTGTTGAATTTCAAACACAAAACTCTTTGAATCGATTACTTTGTGCGAGAAGAGTCATAGGGTCGTGAACACTTAATTTTTCCCAAAATAAATTCCGGGTCACAATGACCCGAGGGAAGGATGAGTGTTAGAGATCTTACCAGCTAGAGATTTGAGTCCAGGCTTCACGTTGGAGATGAGCTCGTTCTTGTTGGTGAGGTCACTCTCGGAGTCGTCAACCACTGGATCGTTGCCAAACTTGTCGGTGGACTCCCGATGCTTCCCGTCGTCGCAGACCCACTCCTCGCAGCATTGCCCCGGCACTTTGACCAGCCTGGGATTGGCGCATCCCAACGTGGGAAGGGAAAGCTCTTGCGGGCAAAGCGGGATGCATCCCACCGCCCCGTCAATGCAAGTGCACTGGTGTTTGCAGTTAGGCTGGAAGCTCTCTCCGTTCTGGTAGATCCTGCTGTTGTACTCGCACGGTCTTCCCTCAGATTTGGCTGTGAGAGAAAGCAAAAGGTAGATTTTAAATCTAATGCTCACATTCCACATGCAGAACTCCCCCCTCCCATCCACACATGCTTTCCATTCAGTGTCTTTTAGCAAGCATAATGAGAAACATACCTCGGCAGATGCCTCTGGTGGCCCCGTGGCTGGCCCCGAAGTTGCACTCGAGACCCTTGGTGTGGTCGCATGGCTCGGTCTTGCTGCAGTCTTCGTTCAGTTGTCTGGCACAGACTTTACAACAGCCACAGCCATCCGAGACCAGACTGACTCCAGGAGCGCATTTGGGAAGCTCCTGTGGGCATGAACATGCTGGGCAGCTGGAGAAAGCCTGAGCGGAAAAAAACAGCACACTTTAGTGACTTTCAAGTATGGAAAACCCACTGATGAGAAAAAAAGCTAAAAATGCCCTTTCAATGTCTATGATGGAAAAAGTGATCAGTTGACTTGACTTAATAATTTTAAGGCAATGGGTTTCGTCAATTGTTTTTAAGTAAATAAACGTCATGCCTAATCGAAAAAAAAAATCAACTAGTGTGGCATTATCATTACGTTTATTTACTTAAAACTCATTGCCTTAAAATTGTGAAGTAAATAAACGTCAAATAACTATAAAGTATAAAGTTCGCATAACTTAATTTTTTCAAGTGAGCTCTGAGTTTATTTACTTCACAATTTTAAGGCAAAGGGATTACAAAAAAAACAGTACTCTCCAATGAATGGGTTAACACTCATGTGTATATCATATAACTTCTCTAATAAGCAAGCAAACGAGTAGAATGAAAGTAACTTACCACATTAAAGTGCCCAATAAGGATGACGATAACAGCCCAAGCAAACATCTTCGCTTCTCTGTGTGCTGACGAGTGGTGTATCAAACGAACAGTTAAAGTCCTCGTTCTCGGTTAGTGCTCGTGCGTCTGAAGGCGTTCGCGCTCTGAGGCTGAAGACGCGCGCGACTCCTCTTTTATGCACCAGTGGAGCCTGACGTCACCATCGCTGAACTGTTCCGAAGGAATGCGAGGAATTCTTGGCGCGTTTTCCATCCGAGCTAAGCACCACCCTGTCTAACTTTCTTCTTTTTTTCTCTCTCTCACTTAAATGAATTTTCCCCTCTCACTGAACACATTTTTTTTACTGTTTCCCCCACCTATATTTCTCTTCCCCCTTCTCTCTCTCGCTGCCCTTCACGCTTCCTTTTGGGTTTGCGTAAAGTTAATGCCTAAAGACTTGAATCCATATAATAAAGCGTTCTGATACTCAAATGTGTACAGAAGATATTGTGTTTAGCATTTTAAGGAGACTGACATGCTGTAGTAAGTGTGCGAATTATATTGTATTCATATTGAGGTTCAAAATGTCTTTTATCTTACCATTATATTGGTAACTCATTAAATCAATAATTTAACTCATTCTCCCATTAAAGCAACGTGTGTGGTAACCTAAAGTGTGTGTGTGTGTGTTTGGGGGGTTAATTTTAAGTATTATTTAACCAGCATCATCTTACTAACCTCGTGTATTTTGGCTAACGTCATGTAAAAGTTATTAGCCTTATTACTCGGCACAGAAATATTTGGTCTCCCCCAGGGGTCTATTATTGGCGTTACGCGCGCGCGTCAACCATAAATGAATGCTCGGCGCGCGCGCGCGTTCCCTTGTTCAGATCAGCCACGCGCTTTGGGGAGTTGTATCAATCCTAAAACATCCTTTTTAGAAAGACAAATGCTTAAAAAAACTCATCTGTGCCATCATGCGCCCGATTCTGTGCGCGTTTGAGACGATCCGAAGTCAAACTTTACGGCTTCTATTTTTGGCTCAGCTCGCTCCTCTCTCTTGACTCAACAGCTCGAAGTGCTTCCAGATGTGGAGCCTGATTCCAGACGTAACAATATTACCATATTTGGTCTGGGCAGTAGCTTGCATTATTAACATTTCTGCTGGAGTTATCCAACCACAAAGCATTCCTGACAGCTTAAAGGGTCCCTGCATATGCTCTCCGTGGAGGAAATTCCTCCGGATAATTTAATATGCATGCAGTCTGTCCATCACAAAGTGAAAGAAAAAGTGCATCCAGTTTTCCACATAAGATGTTCAAATAAAAAAAGAAAAGTGCACTGTTTTTGTCTGAGATTCCAAATAAGTGGCAGTATTCCACCGAAAATCAAGAGATTAGAAGTGTGAGAGCAAGCGAATGCACAATATAGCTCTATCCACAGGCTCTCGGACAGCACAAGTGTGTGGACACCGAGGCGTCCTGATGGAGAACGCTTGGCACCTGGAATCAGATCCTGCTCATATCTCAGGTATGGTTTACTCTAACGTCTTCATGGGCTGTGTGTGTGTAGCTGGTGTTCTTGCATGTGTGTGTTGTGATTGAGATCCCTGTGGTTAAACTGGTTTTAGTGGATTTTTCCCAGATTGCGACACTAGATGGTGATGTCCTGTGTCATTGTAGTAAAGATGAGTGTTTGACACAATCGTATGTTCTGGTTAAGTTACTTTGAAAATTAATGCACTACAATATTGCGTTATGTAACTTTTTCAGAAAAGTAATGCGTTACATTACTTTTGCGTTACTTTTTCTCCCCTGGGCTGATAACAATAAGTGCTATTTTTGGGCAAATTACACACCAAAGGTGAAATGATTAATCTTCAGGCTCAATGAAGTGCTAAATCCAATGCAAATTTAAAAAGTCATTTTTAGTAGTCAATATAAAGGAGATTGGTCAATAAAGTGAGATTAAATGCATGCAAATATTTGTTTTGTTTGTTTGCGTAGCATGATTTTGCATTTGACTGATTTTATTCATTTTAAGGAATATTGAATATTTTTTGAGCAAGTGAGATGAGTAAATGCACGCTCACATTTATAGTCTTGAACTACAATAACCATCATGTTCACACACACGTTTTTCTCAACATGAAGACGAGAGCTGTCAACTTGCTTTACTTTGAAAACTAACTGAGATATTTTGTTGTAAATTTCAAAGGTAATGCGCTGCTTTACTAGTTACTTGAAATAGTTATTGATTACATAACTTGTAAAGTTACGTTGCATTACTTGTAGTGCGTTTCCCCCAGCACTGCTGGTTACCATGACTGGGTAAAATCGCATTTTAAAACATGCAAGTGGATATATACCTCTGCTGGAAAATCCAGTTTTAAGAACATGATAGCACTTTTATTAGAACTTGCATTGGCTTTAGTTCGTCTTGGACCAGAAGCACAGCATCTGAAGCTGGTCAAGCTGTTTTGAATGAAACATGGTGTTATGTTTTATTTTTTAATGACCGGCCATGTTTCAAACACTGTTACCAGCCCAACAGTTGACGCATGAGGCCTGGGAAGAGTGTCGAAGAGCATGTCCATTTCTCAGCCAATCACCTGAGCTGTAAATGCTGGAAAATGACATCATGGTAATGCTGATTGGCTTTTACTATTGACTATTACGTGAATGCTTTTAAACGACTCTCAGTGACTAAAGATGATCTTTATACAGTCCAATGGCTTTAAAAACCCAAAACGCTTGGTTTATTAGTTTAAGCTATCGGTTTTATCACCATTGTTTATCCTTTGAAACCAGACTTCTTTGTTTGATATGCCACTTGCTAAATGGTAATGAAAGGTAAGCTGCTTCACTGATTTTTTTATTTTTTATTTGTGTGATTTTAGGGGTTAAAATACTTTTTAAGGCCACTGTATGTCAGGTGATATGTGTCATCATTTCCCAATATGGATCTAGGTGGTTACTATGCGTTGCTAGTATATTCTGAGTGGTTACTAAACATTGCTAGTATGTTCTGGGTGGTTACTAGGCGTTGCTAGTATGTTCTGGGTGGTTACAAGGTGTTGTCTGTTGCTATGGTGTTCTGAGTGGTTACTAGGCATTGCTAGTATGTTCTGGGTGGTTATTAGGTGTTGCTAGGGCATTCTGAGGCGTTTCTAGGATGTTCTGGTTGGTTACTAGGTATTGCTAGGGCATTCTGAGTGGTTACTAGGCGTTGCTAGGATGTTCTGGGTGGTTACTAGGTGTTGCTAGGGCGTTCTGAGTGGTTAATAGGCGTTGCTAGGATGTTCTGGGTGTTTACTAGTTGTTGTGGTTGCTAGGATGTTTTGGGTGGTTTACTAGGCGTTGCTAGGGTGTTCTAGATAGTTACTAGGTTTTGCCTGGGTATTTTAAGCAGGTTACTAGGCATTGATAAGATGTTCTGGGTGGTTACTAGGCATTGCTAGTAAGTTTTGAATGTCTAATAGGCAGTGCTAGGATGTTCTGGGTGGTTACTAGGTGTTGCTAGGTGTTTCTATGATGTTCTGGTGGTTACTAGGCATTGATAGAATGTTATGGGTGGTTACTAGGCATTGCTAGGGTATTTTGGATGGTTACTAGGTGTTGCTATGGTGTTCTGAGTGGTTACTAGGCGATGCTGGGATGTTCCGGGCACTTACTAAACTGTTGCTATGTGGTTGCTAAGGGATTCCGAAAGACTAAATGAAATTAACTGCTATGATGCAAGGGTATTCTGGGTGGTTACTAGGCTGTTGCTAGGTAGTTGCTAAGAGGTTATGAAAGCCCAGAAAAATAACTGTAAGATGCTAGGGTGTTCTGAGTGGTTACTTATCTGTTGCTAGGTGGTTGCTAAGAGGTTATGAAAGAAAATCTAACTATATGATGCTTGTGTGTTCTGAGTGGTGACTAAGCTGTTGCTAAGGGGTTCTGAAAGACTGGGAAAATAACTGTTATGATGCTGGAATGTTCTAGGAAAGTACTTGGCTGTTGCTAGGCTGTTGCTAAGGGCTTACTTTTTGGTGCTACTATACGTATAAGTGATCTGGGTTGTTATTTTGTCACTGCGTTGTGTTTCTTCTCAGTGTTTGAGGTCAAATGAAGTGTCCAGTGAGAACGTGAGCTCATGAAGGGTTGACATCTGTTCGGGCGCGGGGCTTTAGGAAACAGTGCTGTCATTGTGTTCTCATTTTTCTATTCTGGAATTACACATCCAGGAACCATTACAAGAGCGTTTTTCATTTGTGTCCGCCGCCGCCGCCATGTTGTAATGGCAAACATAATATTTTCCATTTTCTTCCAGGGCTCTTGGAAGTGCGATTGATTACGAACGCATGACTCAAACCCCTCCACATTTCTACATTACGTAACGTGTTATGTTGATTTTACCTCCGGTGTGGAAGTTGTCTCGGATCAGAGAGATGTTATCCAGGTTTTCGGCCCTTGTTTGCTCTGTGGCTTTTCCTCTCATAGATCACTGAGACCATGCGATGTCATTTCCTGTGTGTGGACTGCAACTAAAATCACACTCGACTCTCCCAGGACCAGCGCTGTCGTTTCAGTGGCAAAACAATCCGAATGTCCTTCAGTACTTTGATGTATAGGCTGTTTTTTTTTTTGCTAGTCGTTGATAAGCTGATGTGGGCTTCTTTTATTGTGGCTAAGCCACTAATTTAAAAGGACAGTTCATCATATTTTCTGGTTTTGGGTCACCTGTCCCTTTAACATCTGTAGGACTGTAGGATTAATTCATAAATCGAGGCGTGGTTAAAAACATGATCATGTCATTATGGTGTTTTTTTGTACTGGGTGGTTACTAGGCTGTTGCTAGGTGGTTGCTAAGTGCTTCTAAAAGCCTAGAAAACCAACTGCTATGATACAGTTGTTTTGGGTGTTGAGTGTTTTGGGTTGATACTGGGTCGTTGCTAGGGTGTTCTGGCTGGTTACTAGGTCATTGCTAGGGTGGTCTGGCTGGTTACTAGGTCATTGCTAAAGTTGCCTAAACTAGGCTGTTGTTAGATGGTTGCTAGGGGATTCTGAAAGGCAACAAAATAGCTACAATGTTATTAGGTTGTTCTGGATGGTTACTTGATCGTTGCTAGGATGATATGGGTGGGTAATAGGCCGTTGCTAGAGTAAGGTAGTCTGGGTGGCTACTGGCCATTGCTAGGTGGTTGCTAAGGGTTTCTAAGAGCCCATAAAACGAACTGCTTTGATACTAGGGTGTTCTGGGTGGTTGCTACACTCTTAGAAGAAATGGTTCTATTTAGAACCAGAAATGGTTCCATCCCCCGCTTCATATATGGAACTCCAAAACGGTTCTATATAGAACCATTTTTTGGTAAAAGGTTCTATTGGCCAAGTATGGAACCCCAGGGTTCTATATAGAACCCAGAGGAACCCTTTTTAAGAGTGTATAGAACCTTTTAGGGGTTCCAAATACGTAGCACTGAAAGAACCTTTTAAGGTTCTATATAGAACCTTTTCTTCTAAGAGTGTAGGGTGGTCTGGATGGTCACTAGGCCGTTGCTAGAGTAGATTAGTCTGGGTGGCTACTTGACCGTTGCTAGATGGTTGCTAAGGGTTCCTAAAAGCCCAGAAAACTAACTGTTTTGATACTAGGGTGTTGTGGCTGGTTACCAGGTCGTTGCTAGGGTGGTCTGGCTGGTTAGTAGGCCATTGCTAAGTTTTGCTAACGGGTTCTGAAAGCCCACAAAACTAACTGCTGTAATGCTAGATTGTTCTGTGTGGTTATTGAGCCATTTCTATGTGGTTGCTAAGGGGCTCTGAATGGTTGTCAGGGTGTTGCTATATGGTGGGGTGAAAGGGTGTTCAGGAAAAGCTCTCCTGTCCTCAAGTATTCATGCATAAACAGCCAGCTTAATGATAATGCTTAAGAACAAACAATAGTATTACTGATGCTTGCCACTAATAATCTGTGTTTAACCGAGTGGAATTTTCCCCTGATGATGAGCTTTGGCCGTTTACACTGGATCAGATACATACTTTAGCCATGACATGTGCTTCCTCCGACTGTAAGGAGAAAGTGTTTATCCTGATGACATTCCACAGACGATCCGGTGAGATCGGAGCCGTTTACAGTCTGGATTCTGAATGAGTTTTGTTCGGAAAAGTTGCTTAGAAACAGAATGAGATCATGAAATCACACAACTCCTAATAAAGCCGCAGAGTTGAAATGGAAAATACGCTGAATAGCAGGAAGATTATGAAGCTTCTCACCCTGGTTTTACAATGGTAACAACAATAAATGTAGATAACGGTGTTGTTCAAATGTAAACTATAGATGGTAAATCTTTAGCACAGTAATGAAACCTAGTGAGCCTGATTTAACCCTCTGGTTTCTTCAAAAATGACAGAAAAATTTTTAGTTTGATAATGTTTTTATTTCATATTCAGTATTTTTAGGGGATTTTGGCACTAAATTATATTTACGCAGTATTTATAATCCATTTATTCACTTTTTGAGCATAGACCTTAAGACCTTCATCTGTGGTAAATCTCGAACACTTTAGAGCGTAGACTTAAGTTTGATTTTGTCAAACTCGTTTTAAAAAAGTGAAAGTAAGCGTTCAGTGAGAGTGTGTTCGGCTGCAGTACCAAACGCTTCCACTAGAGGAAACTCATCACTCATGTCTGACCGCGAGAAACACAAGTGTGACGATTTATTTCAGGACCATTTAACCTTTTCCAATCACATCCATGATTTGTGTGTGTGTGTGTGTTCACACAGCAAGTGAAAGAAACGTTACCACGTTTGGTACCATTTTGATGAAGTAAAAAATGTATTAATTCATTTTTCGGTAAATTTTTTGTTAGTTTGGAAAACAAGCCAGAAACACTGAGGGAAAAGCTAATTTTCTGAGATGTTTGAGATGCACACACACACACACTCAGCAGGTTCTGGAACACTAAGAAGCTCTAGATGTGTGTAAGCGGATGTTATATGATGTTCACGCAGAGAGTGCCGTTATAGAGTGTGTTTAGGCCCCAAAAACCAGCTCCAAAAAGCCTTTGAAGCTCAAAGTACATTCATCTTTTACGGCCCTCCAAGCTGCGAACTCCACAACACACATATGTCCTCTCCGAAGGGGAAGCCGGAGGAATGGAAAAACGCAGGGAAAGAGGGAAGGGAATGAGAGGATGGAATGTGGGGCTCCGGGAATGTTTAGACCGGTCTGGATAATTGAGTGGATTTGGAACAAGAAAAGACAAACTTTGTTCCCGGGGTCTGAGGAATGCAGGAGGAAGTCTGGAGAACGATCCGGCCGAGCTGACGGAAAGATGGAGACACTGAGGAATGTCCATAGAAGAGGAATTCCAGCCGTGCACACACATTTAGACACACACACACACACACACAAAGACACAAACATATACTCACAAAGAGACACAAACACTCGCACACACTCACAAAGAGACACACACAAACACTAACAAACAGACAGACACACATGCACACAGACACTCACACACATGATAATGACATCATGGCGAATATAGTACGTCCAGATAATTCGATATCACACTGGACTTGGTGCTGAAACCCGAAGCACAGGACAATAGTGACATCATAATAACAATATTCATGATTCTGAAGCTGAAAATACAGGATTATTTAGACAAATATGCTTGCTCTCTGACTGAATGTATTTAAAATAATGTAGGACACTTTTTTTAATATCAGATATCAGGAGCCAAATATTCCCCCAGTGCATTACATTATATTCAACATTATATACAGTAGGAGTCTATTGCAGTACTGACACTAAAACTCTGGAAATAAAAATTAAAAATTCACACAGTAATTTCACACAGTAACAATAAAGTCAGAATTGCGCGAAATAAAGTCAGAATTGCGAGGAAATATAGTCAGAATTGTGAGAAATAAAGTCAGAATTGCGAGAAATAAAGTCAGAATTGCGAGAAATAAAGTCAGAATTGACTATGGACCATTGAAGTCATTATATGGAGAAAAAAAATATATTTTCCTCAAAAAAATGACGTCATCAGCGCTCTGTGTGTGTGCGTGTGGAGAACCACAAGTCAACAACAACAACACATATCACGCATCCATAAAGTTGAGTCCTTTCTAAGGTCACTAAATACACATTGGGGGTGGTGGTGGCGTAGTGAATAAGACCCGGGTTTGAATCCACTGTGAGACACCAATGTGTCCCTGAGCAAGACACTTAACCCCTAGTTGCTCCAGAGACGTGCAACCTCTGACAATATATTACAACTGTAAGTTGTTTTGGAGAAAAGCGTCAGCTAAATGAAGAAATGTAAATGTAACTTATTTAATAATATAATTTAGACCTTCGACCGTTGGACCCCATTGAAGGCACTACAATCCTGGAATGATTCTTTTTTCGACTGAAGAAAGAAACACATGAACATTTTGGATGACGTGAATCATTAGAAATGTTTCGTTCAGGCGTGAACTTTAAAATCTGTTTTTAAGGCGGAATCGCATCTAGCCTAGACTTGTTCTGTTCACCCCTCCGCCCATATTATGCATTCTAGTTGTTGTTGTTTTTTTATGATTAATTAATTTTTATTTATTTATTAAATGCTCGAAGAAAAGAAACGAGAGGGAAAAAAAAACATTTAAAACAATGATCATTGTCACAACATAATACAACAATACTAGAGTCTTTCAGCCTATAGTTTTTATTGGTTCGCGGCCCTTCGGGAGCGTCGGTGACGTCATCAGCGCGCTGTTTGTACTCGCCCTTTCAGACCTCGAGCAGTGTGTGTGTTTGTGTGTGAACCACAACAGGCAACAACAACAACACCTAAAAAAAAAACAACAACACACACGCGCATCTCGCATCCGGAAACTTGAGCCCGGCGAGTCTGTGATGATGTCCACGTTCGGGCGCTTTACGCACGCCGTGGTCCGCGCGGTCCCGCGGTCTCTGGCCACAGAAGCGCTCCGCACCGAGAGTCTGGGCGAGCTGGACCTGCCGAGAGCCCAGCAGGAGCACGAGCTGTACGTGTCGGTCCTGAAGCAGCGGCTCGGGCTGGAGGTGCTGGAGCTGCCCGCGGACGAGGCGTTGCCGGACTGCGTGTTCGTGGAGGACGCGGCGGTGGTGTGCGGAGACACGGCGCTCATCACGAGACCCGGGGCCGAGAGCAGGAGGAACGAGGTACGGATCAGAGAACACGATATCTGGAACATGGGGTTCATGCACTTGATTCAGGCGCGCGACCGAGAGGGGTTTGAGAATGCGCGTGCGTTGTTTTCATGTTGTTTTGTTGTGCATTTTCAACTGCGATGTGTCAAGTTTCAGTTTTCCTTAGGCTTGAGGTCAAGGGTCATTCTGAGCGTTCTCCTTTAGTAAGCAGATATTGAGTTGACGGAAGTTTTTGTGAAAACTGTTCATGCAAGTTGTGCAACTTTACTGGCATAAAAGCACGAGCAGCTTATGCTGAGATGGACCGGCGAAAACCAAACATACTGAATCAGTGTTGTCCTCATCAAGCGAACTATTGATTGGCATTGAAAGATTTCATTCGTCAGCATCACTAAACGCAGCGAGTTTCATCTGTTGCATGCATGTGTATCCCACTTTTCAATAGTGCAATCCATTCTACAGTTGTATCATTCATTTGTTAAAATGCATTTAGTTTCCTTTAGTTAAAGCTACAGGACGTTTTTTTTGTTGCAAAAATGAAACCAGTTTTGCTGTTAAATAGAGATTTGAGATTAGTTTGTAATATGAAAACCGTTGAATGAATTGAATGCAATTAAGGTATAGGTAGTTTTCACTTTGTTGTTAGGGGTTGCTAGGTAGTTGCTAATGTGATGTTTGGGTTGCTAGGTAGTTTCTAATGCATTTGAACGGGTAATTTCATCTTCTTTGAGGTGAATCCAGGAATTTTGTTTATGGCTATTTTTTTCATCAACTGAGTGAGAATGTTATTGGTTTAGAAGTCAAACTTATTACTTTTTATGTCATAATTATGACTTTTTGTCAATTGCCTTTTTAAGTTATAATATGAAAGACTGTTCATCTAATAATTATGACTTAGTATGCCATATTTTTGACTTTTAATCACCAATATGACTTAGTGTTTACTTTCGACTTTGCATCTCATCAATATGACGTAGTTTTAATGCTAATGGACTCAGCATGATTGTGTTGAGGCCGTTGGGTCACTGAGGGAGAATGTCATTGGTTTAGTTTTGTCATTTCTTCTGTATTGAAGTTGCTGTTTAGTTTTTGCTCTTTAAGTGAGGGATTGTAGGAAATATAGTTTAGATTGATCTATATGTCAGTCGGGAATGGGGTTGTTTAGCCATCAAAGGCATTTTTGAGATCCCTTGGGTAATTCTTCTGATTATTGAAGATGCTTTAATGTAAATTATGCACTTTTTAAATAAAACGGTGAGATTATTTGCTTGGTAATTCATGAAAGTCCGCTGTAGTTACGTTCGGCCAGTAAAACATTGATGTGTCTTTCCACAAATTTCCACTGTATGAGGACTAGGGATGGGCAACGATTAATCGCATCCAAAATAAAAGTTTGTGTTTACATAATATATGTGTGTGTAGTGTGTATAAAAACCCACACATGCATGTATATATTTAAGAAAAATGTGTTATTAATATATCAAATATTTATATTTATATGTAATATTAATTGTGAATATATATATATACATGCACATATTTCTTAAATATATACATGCATGTGTGGGTATTTATATATGCATATTAATTATACACACTACACACACATCTATTATGTAAACACAAACTTTTATTTTGGATGCGATTAATCGCGATTAATCATTGCCCATCCCTAAGATTGATTAGCATCAAAAATGAATTTGGTTGAGTATGAATCAAATGTAGATGTATTGTTACGTCATTTTTACATTTATTACTCTTTTTTGGAAAACAGCTTTGCACATATACGTTGTATATTTACCATATTTACGAAATATTCACTGTAATTTGAACCCATTTAGACATCCTTCCTGCTGAAAGACTAAACGTCTGTGTTTGAGACGTCACCCTAATGGTTTTGCTTAATTAGTCTTGTGTGTTTGCTAGTAAGGGGGTGAGATTGAGCTTTAAGACTGCTCCACTTGACTGATTGCCTAAATGTTCATTAATGATGTTTGCAAAGTCAAGAATCCCATTACAAACCTCTAATAATAAGTTTAAAAGATCATCGTGTGCCTCGTCCTGCAGCAAACATGCTTTTCAAAATGTTCCGTTAGGTTCACTAATAATGTGACTAAAGTTGCACAAGAAAAAAACCCGAATAATATGCTGAAAAACGATAATTTGTTTTTCAACTCTGTCTGAAATGGTCAGTTTTTAATGCGCGGCCCCTTTAAGGCTTCAGTAAACGCCCACTGTTATGATTGGCTGATGACGTCACTGCATAGTGTGAGATTAAAAAACCGTATAAAACTCTAACCTTATTTAACATAACACTTTGAATCACCATGTCCTAACATGATCTGTTCTGTGCTTTGCACTGTTGTAGGCCTGTAGCCAAACTCCTGTTGAGTGTATAAATAACATGGGAAATGAAACTAGACCGATGACTCGTTAGAACCTTGTGATTAACAATGAAGTAATCATTAACACAAGAGTTTACTCTTTCCTGGTACCAGAAGAGTTTGCATATGAAGAACCAGGTAAATGATGTCACATCATGTTATTTTTCCATACCCATATTCTCTAAACTAAAGACTGTTGTATTGCTCCGGCTGGGATTCTCTGGGAAGTGTGTCTGAGATCCTCCGGCTGGGCTTCTTCTCGGAGGAGAGTCTCTGAGAGCTGCTCGGGCAGATCTCCCAGCCGTCATTAAAGCATTTGCAGAAGTCTGTCTGTCGTTAGACTCGTTACTGCTGCCGTTAGTTAGTTTAGGGAAGCAAGTTCACTTTTCAAAACACTTTTGCTGATAATTTACTGACCCCCATGCTGTCATCCAAGATGTCCACGTCTTTCTTTCTTCAGTCGAAAAGAAATTAAGGTTTTTGATTCGTTGAGTGAACCAAATGACTCGGAAAAAGATTTGTTCGTTTTGATGAACAGGAGAGTCACGAACTCGCATCACGGAACAGAGCAAGGCGAGCATTTGAGCTTATAAAACTTAATCTTTGTTATTTATTTATTAAACGAGCGATCGTTTCGCTTGATAAGACCCTTATTCATCGTCTGGTGTCGTTTAAAGCCCTTTGAACAGTTTGCACTGAAACTGTCTTTTGGACCTTGAACCGTCTGGTTCACATTGAAGTCCATTATATGGAGAAAATCCTGGAATGTTTTCATCAAAAACTTTAATTTCTTTTCCATTTGAACCGGGTTCGTTTGACTTTGGTTCATTCACACTGCCAGTGATTTTCCGGAATCAGAGAGTGTGTTCACACACATCCCGTGACAATCCCGTAAAGTCACGTGACATTGATGTGACATGTTTCAGAGCTGCGACTTCTCTCTGGAGAATCCACGATTGTGCATTTCTTTCTCTGATTTGATCATAAACTTGCACTTTTTGTTATACTTTTTTTTTTTGTTCACATTTTGTTATAGATCCCCAATCCGGCATCGGGATCAACGCGCTGTGTGAAAGGGGCTTTAGTTAGAGCTCATCCATGCTTTTATTTAAGAGACCAGTGGGCGGAGCCTATGGTGTGATGAGCTGTAACTGTAGAGAGCCTAAGCCCCTCCCCTTCTGGTCGACCACCATGGGAACTTTTTTCGGAAAAATATCGAATGGTAGTTAATGGCGAGAGACAACAAATATTTTGATCTGGTTTGAATTGTGCCCTGAATTATGATGTTTGTCAAATTAAAAGATACGTTTTAAAGTAAAGAAAGTCGCAGTTTGATGTAAAACCGTAATTACAAAATACTTAATTACAAAGACTACAAACCCCAAAGGTGCACATTTTCTCTCAGTGAATGAAGCGAACTTTACTGAGGCTAATGTCTGTCGTTGTTTCTATAGTCTTACGTTATAATCGTAACGTTACGAGTGTTTTGTACCAGAATGCACACACACACGAGCAGCGGATCTCACTCGTTGTTTCGCTTCCTGGGAGATGTAGTTCACAGAGCGATTTTCACATAAAACTAAATTATACTCTTCTGTTTTATGACAAACTGCGACGTTTTTGACTTTCAGAATTATCTTTTAAATTGACGAACATCATATGTGTAATCGAGGGCGCAGTTCAGACGGAATAAAAAGATAAGTTGTCTCTCGCCATTGACTACCATTCATATTTTTTACGAAATAAGCTCCCATGAGCCGGAAGCGGAGGGGCGGGACTTATGCTCTCTATTGGTCAACTATTGGTCGCTCTGGAGTAGGGATGGGCAACGATTAATCGCGATTAATCGCATCCAAAATAAAAGTTTGTGTTTACATGATATATGTGTGTGTGGTGTGTATAATTATTTTGTATATATAAATACTAACACATGCATGTATATATTTAAGAAAAATGTGTTCTTAATATATCAAATATTTATATTTATACATAATATTAATTATGTAGAAATAAAGTATTTACATGCAAATATTTCTTAAATATACACATGCATGTGTTAGTATTTATATATACAAAATAATTATACACACCACACACACATATATTACGTAAACACAAACTTTTTTATTTTGGATGCGATTAATCGCGATTAATCGTTGCCCATCCCTACTCTGGAGGCGGGCATATGCAAATGTGTGATGTCCCAGTCAGATCCTGCTGTTTTTGGAGCTTGATTAACCCTTGTGCTGCATTAGATTTTTAACACCGTTGAGTGCATTAAGGACCAAAAATGGCCACATATTAAACATTGCCTAAAATATTATATATTATTATTATTTTCCACTTTTACCAAGTTAAATCTTTTAACCAGCATCAGTCCTCATCATAAGTACCAAAAATGTATTCAATTTCAGGATTTTAACCCTTTAATTACCAGTTTTGTTTGCGAAACCATCGATTTGTATAAGAGGAAAAAACACAAAAATTCAATTATTTTCAATAAACTAAATGCAAAGAGAAAACTTTAGATTTGGATTATCACAGTCCCACTTTGCAAAAAATCCCACTTAGCGCGTTAGAGACCAAAAATGGCCACCTATTAAACGTTGCCTATTGCCTAAAATAAGGTGCATTTCCACCCATAGGGAATAAATATGTAGTGACGTCATCTGGTGGAATACACTAAATAATGCAAATATAATGCTTTTGCTTCAAAATGAAAGGATGTTTGTGCAAAAATCATGTTTCATGTATTACTGACAGCCTCAGATTTAAACAACGTTTTAATGGGTTTCAATGGGCCATTTTTGGTCTTTATGGTGCTGAGTGTTACTATTTGATCTACACAGTGTGTGTTATACATATTTTGCAAAATGGGATCACATTTTTTACATGTATCCAAAAAGTCACAATTTTGCCAAATTTCATACCATTTGCATTAAAACAGCCAAAATGGTCAAAGAAATTAAACTGCAAAAGACCGAAAAATGTCCCTAATGCAGCATAAGGGTTAATGAAATGCTTTGTTTATAACGAGGAAGTTTTAATGCTACAAAGACCTTTCATATGCCAAAGGATCAAGGCGAGTTTGATTCCACTTTAAAAAGCTTTAGCATGGGCATCTACTGTATATGTGTGCTTATTGGCTGTTCACCCCAGGTGAACCTTGACTTGTTTAGCAGTAACGTTTGGAAAAATCCAGGGGTTGTTGCATCACTGAGGAATTTAGGTCAAACTCAAACTGATGCCATTTTAAATGCTCGATTCATAGAAAACGGCAAATTACATAATAAGCGGTTTGAGCTATTTTACTGTCAGCTCCCATGATGGATCATGGCCTGTGGCGTCTGTGAATAAACCCAGTGCGCTCAACGCTCAACATCTCCTGAGGGACGCATTGTGTCGCTGTGAAAGGCACTTGGATCGCGGTATTTATGTCCTGGCGTTTGAGGGCACCTTTTGCCGAGGGTTGTGTGGACGGGCTCGTTCTCTCAGGAGCAGTTTAGCTTATCTTAAATCTTGGAGCCGTTGCTTTAAGAACATTTTTTAGCGTCCACATGCCGTAGCTAAGCGAAACACACAGTCTGGCGTTCATAAAGCTGTCGCCGTTGCCCTGATTCTGCCAATGAAAGAAAGGGTTTCAGATATAAAACTCTTGCCAGCACAAAAGCTCGTAACACACTGCTGGTCTTTGGCCTTTGGAGTGTGTGTTACTGGTTAGATATTAACCTTGCTTTGTTAATCTCCATCTTGTGGAAAAAAATGCGTTTGCAAAAATGCATAAGCAGTGGGTCATAACATGCTTCATATCGCAGTCGCAGCCAAATATAATTCAGCATCTGCTACAGAGCGTGTGTGTAAAAGCTTTCATGGGTATTGATTGGTCTAAACACACACACACTTGTTGTTCACTGTTGCGTGACTGATGTTTAGTGACGGATGGATCGATAAATTGCACTTAACTTTGAAGTGGCCCACGCTACTGAAATATTAATGAATATATCTTCTAAATATGATTATATATTTATTATTGTAACCTTATTTTAGATTTACAATATACAATAGAATTAATTTGTTGAGTTCATTCACTCAGCCACACATTAGTAGATTTGCTTTTGTATGAGGAAGTACTTTTGTCCAAGTCTTAAATGACAATGTTGAAAATTAATTTGCAATGCAATCGTCTGATGCAGAAAAGTTTGACTATTTCTTTAGAATTGCATTTAAAGTGCCCCTAATATGCATTTTGGTATATTCCCTATCGTGTTTGTGTCTGTGAATGAAGTTTCGAAGATCAAAGTGGATAAATTGAGTTTTTGTCTCCTAAAAGAAAGAAGTCGTCAGTAGAGCCCGACCGATAAAGGATTTTGAAGGCCGATACCGATACAAATATTTTTGGGTTTTAAAATCCGATATATCGGCCGATATTTATTTATTTATTTGAAACTGGACATGATTGTCACAAATTTTGTCATGCTTATTTGAGTTAAGAGAACTGATGGGGATGATCTTTTAATTGTTATTCAAGCAATGTATGTATCGTGAACAACTCAACGAGTGTTGCCAACAGGAACGGTGTAGAGCGCCCTCTGGTGGACAAACTATACAACTCCAACACTCATGACATGGTTCAAGCGTGTTTCGTCCGTTTTTATTTTATTTTTGAAATATTCATTTATCGGCCGTTATAACTGCCGATACCGATAGTTTGGAAAATGCCTAATATCGGCCGATAATATCGGTCTGCCGATATATCGGTCTGGCTCTAGTCGTCAGTAATTACAGACTTGCTTTCTGCTTAATTTTCGTAGCTTTATGATAAATTTGCGTAATCCCCGCCTCTTGTCTTGATTGGCTGAACAGCGTCTCTTAGCTCCGCCCTCTGTATTGTATAATATTGTATCTGAGACTGGGAGAGTTTGGTTCGTGTTGTTCGTTCATGTCGAGAAGCAATCGGCAACAGACTGGGTCATCTGACCAATCAGAGCAGAGTAGACCAATCACAATACACTGGGTCATGAATATTATTAATATTCATCTGTTTTGATGTCTTGAGATTATATAATGAATGTAATCTTCTCGACCTTGCTGTTCTGCTCAATAAACGTTCAGATCTAAATTGTCTTTAGAACAGAATGTGCATCTGAATGAAGTTGAAGGTCAAGGCCTTCAGATCAACTCTGGATTCTGACCAATCAAATGGAAAACAGAAGTTGTTCGGCCTTCTGACGTTTCGTTTAATGAAAGCCGTGTTTGTTCTTGTTCTGCCGCGAGTGATGCTGTTGTGACTGCGTTTTTATTCTAAGTTGGCGTGAAGTTTCTGATTTAAAAGTTTAATGAAGTTTCGATGTGGAAAAGCACAATGGGAGGAACTCGGATCAAATGTGTGGATTTATTTAGAAAACTTCAGATGTGGTAAAATATCTTGTTGCGTAGTTGAAACATTTGCCAACAATGTGAAACATTTATGCGTGTTACAAATACTTTAGAAGTCTTGGTTGTGGCAAATAAAGTGATAACTCTCTCTCTCTAGTGATAACTTTCATTCATGTAAACAGAATTATGAATGAATGTAGCATGTTTTGTTCTTCACAGTGTACCATCATCACTGTTGTTCATCTAGGCTATTCAGAGTTTACATTGTCATTTGTTGCGTTGTGTTTTAATAAAATGAAACGTGTTGTAATGTCTTACCCTGAACTATTGTAAAAAAAAAAAAAAGTATTTACAAACTTAAAAAGTAAAAACTTTTAAAATAAAGTCATCAGTTCTAATGTTATTTTTCTAAATCTTTGAGCTCTGATTGGTGGTCCAGAGGGCTGATAATTTGCTCACCAAGATGTCCATGTCTTTCTTTCTTCAGTCGAAAAGAAATTAAGGTTTTTGATGAAAACATTCCAGGATTTTCTCCATATAATGGACTTCAATGGGGTCCAAACGGTTCAAGGTCCTTCAGTGCAAACTGTTCAAAGGGCTTTAAACGACACCAGGCGATGAATAAGGCTCTTATCAAGCGAAACGATCGCTCGTTTAATAAATAAATAGCAAAGTTTAAGTTTTATAAGCTCAAATGCTCGCCTTGCTCTGTTCTGACGCACGTTCGTGTTCGAACTCGTTCATCAAAATGAACAAATCTTTTTTCGAGTCAACTCGTTCATTTTGTTCATTGAATGAACCAAATGACACGAAAAAAACTAAAACTTTGTTATTTATTTATTTATTAAATGAGCGATCGTTTCGCTTGATTAGACCCTTATTCATCGTCTGGTGTCGTTTAAAGCCCTTTGAACAGTTTGCACTGAAGGACCTTGAACTGTTTGGTTCCCATTGAAGTCCATTATATGGAGAAAATCCTGGAATGTTTTCATCAAAAACCTTAATTTCTTTTCGACTGAAGAAAGAAAGACGTGGACATCTCGGATGACAAGGGGGCGAGTAAATTATCATAAAGAGTTTTTTTAAAAGTGAACTACTCCTTTAAACCGCGGGTGCTTCTCCGTAACGTGATGAGTGATGCTCCTGAAATGTTTTCCGGCATCGGTTTATAGGTTGCAGTTCTGCAGAACTCGAGGTGTGTGTTTCTGTGGAAAGAGGCACAATAAAGATGTGATTAGATTAGATTCGATTGAACTTTATGGTCATTGTTCAGAGTGAACGCAGTCAGAAGTGTTTCATAGACAGGAACAGCGTATACCTCACAACATCTACTGAATATATGAATAAACATGTGTGTTAGTGTGTGAAGAAACACATCAGCAATATCTTGGTTCAATAAGAAACGGCCTTCCTCACAGTAGCATGATAAACACACGCAGGACAGCGGCACAGGTGTGTGTGTGTGAGAGAGAGAGTGAGCGAGCGACAACAGGATCTCTGGAAGTGTCATGTGTCCTACACAAGTGTCTGAGAACGTTAATGTGAACCACACACTGCCTCTCTGTGTTTAGACTAGACAGTGCTCACACACACACAGAAGCTCTCTCTCTCTCTCACACACACACACACTCTCTCCTTCTGTTTGTCTGGTTCAGAAGTGACCCAGTTTCCGTCTGTACCACTTCCGTGTGTGTGTGTGTGTGTGAAACTGCCCGTGTCATCCAGGTTGGCCGTTCCCGGGTCAGTCTGACATTCCTAGCGTTCCCGTTCCTCCTGCGACATTCCTGTGTTTTCCTGGTTTGTGGGAACGTTCGGCACTGAAGGAAAGAGTTTGATTTCCTCCATTAATGAACAGACGCCCTCACTCGCCTCTTGGGGAATTACATCTCAAACATACGTGGATTAAAATGACACACTTCTTTGTCTAGCTCATGCTGAACTTATGACAAGCATGTTATTAATCCTTCACACACACACACACACAATTCTCTTGAATAATAATAAATATATTCATATTAAATAATATTAAATAGAGTCTAATGACGTAAACAAATGTAAAACAGATATTTCATATATATTAATGTACCCAAATGTGAGGTCAAAGGGGAACACTGAGGACTCTGGACTGGATGTAACTAGTTGCTTGTTAGTTTGTTTCTAGGGTGTTGCTAGGTAGTTTCTAAGATCTTGTTAGTTGGTTTCTAGGGTGTTGCTAGGTAGTTTCTAAGAACTTGTTAATTTGTTTCTAGGGTGTTGCTATGTAGTTTCTAAGATGTTGTTAGTTGGTTTCTAGGGTGTTGCTAGGTAGTTTCTAAGAACTTGTTAATTTGTTTCTAGGGTGTTGCTAGGTAGTTTCTAAGATCTTGTTAGTTGGTTTCTAGGGTGTTGCTAGGTAGTTTCTAAGATCTTGTTAGTTGGTTTCTAGGGTGTTGCTAGGTAGTTTCTAAGAACTTGTTAATTTGTTTCTAGGGTGTTGCTAGGTAGTTTCTAAGAACTTGTTAATTTGTTTCTAGGGTGTTGCTAGGTAGTTTCTAAGAACTTGTTAATTTGTTTCTAGGGTGTTGCTAGGTAGTTTCTAAGATCTTGTTAGTTGGTTTCTAGGGTGTTGCTAGGTAGTTTCTAAGATCTGGTTAGTTGGTTTCTAGGGTGTTGCTAGGTAGTTTCTAAGAACTTGTTAGTGGTTTCTAGGGTGTTGCTAGGTAGTTTCTAAGATCTTGTTAGTTGGTTTCTATGGTGTTGCTAGGTAGTTTCTAAGATCTTGTTAGTTGGTTTCTAGGATGTTGGTAGCTAGTTTCTAAGATCTTGTTAGTTTGTTTCTAGGGTGTTGCTTGGTAGTTTCTAAGATGTTGTTAGTTGGTTTCTATGGTGTTGCTAGGTAGTTTCTAAGATCTTGTTAGTTGGTTTCTAAGGTTTTGCTAGGTAGTTTCTAAGATCTTGTTAGTTGGTTTCTATGGTGTTGCTATGTAGTTTCTAAGATCTTGTTAGTTGGTTTCTAGGGTGTTGCTAGGTAGTTTCTAAGATCTTGTTAGTTGGTTTCTAGGGTGTTGCTAGGTAGTTTCTAAGATCTTGTTAGTTGGTTTCTAGGGTGTTGCTTGGTAGTTTCTAAGATGTTGTTAGTTGGTTTCTAGGGTGTTGCTAGGTGGTTTCTGTTGTGTTTTTTGGAGTAATTTCACACTCTGGTCTCCGTGATCTTCTGTTCTTTAGATATAGCTTTGGTCCCTTTGGGATTTTTTCCACATGTTTTATCGTCCAGCACATTAGAAAATGTAATGATTAGTGAAACAACAGTGTTCAGTTTTTGCACTGTAACTCACGAACACACTCATTTGAACACCAGTTAATTTGGACACACATCACTGCATTACATTGTCTCTCAGCTGAAGGAAGGGATTGTTAGTAAGAATGGTGTAACGAGAATCATTAAAATGCTAATGAGCCCCGGTTGCCAAGTCGTCCTGTGGAATCGGGCTATATTTAAACTGTTTAAAGGGTTGACATATTGCAAATGCTTGTATTGTAATCTTTTACTCATTTTATAATCTACCAGAAATACAACTGTTTTAGATGATTTTGAATACATTATGATTTTTATGATTACTTTTATTTAAAGTGATTTTAAAATTTCATGTAATTTAGCTTAAATCTCTGAGATGTTGCTCTAGATTTGAAGTAGACAGTACAGTAGTTCTGCCATCTGTGTGTGAGTGTGTGCTCAGCTGTGTGTTTGCGCGCTTAGCTTCGTGTGTGTGTATGTGTGTTTGTATATGTATATGTGTGTGTGCTCAGCTGTGTGTGTGTGTGTGTGTGTGTGTGTGTGTGTGTGTGTGTGGTCTGATGCACACTAGGGTTTTTGTAGGGAGTGAGTGTTTGAATGTTCAGAGATGTCGGGTCAAAGTTTGCATGTTGTGACTTCTGTGTGTGTGTGTGTGTGTGTGCTCTCACCAAGGCCAAGTCCTTCCGTCTCACACCAACACGTGAAGAATTTCTTAGTTGTGAGTGTGAGAAACTCTTTCAGTGTGAAAGTCAGCTACATCTGATCCAGTCTGCAGAGTTTTTCGCTCACACTCACAGATATTAAAAACATTAATTTAAATCTACATAAAAGCAAACGGTAAGTCAATATTATTTCAGAGTCTAAACAACCCCATACCTTTACTGAACATCACTAGTTTGGCGATAATAAAGGAATAACTCCGATTAAGACGTTTCTAATTTTGATTATTTGCTGATGTGGTTGTTTTTCTGCAACTCTATCGCTATTCACTTAATTTTAAAACACATATTACATTTATAATCTTGATTATAATCACCGAATCATGTCAGTCAGTGTTTACATAAGCTTAATCATAGCCGTTGTTGCAGATGTGTGTCAGCTCCCAGCATGCACTGCAGTGCTTACCTACATGTCTTTCTATAAAGCTGCTTTGAAACGATGTGCATTGAGAAAAGTGCTGTGCAAATAAATGTCAATTGAATTATTTGTTGATGTAACACTACTTTTAAAGAGGAAAACACACTATTACATATGATTATACACCACACACACACGTGCACTATAACAACTGCACAGAGCACACACACACACCTGAGGATTCACACTTGCACAAGCGTCCTCTCAGTTGTCTAACCTTGTGTTTCAGTGTTTATACTAAAAGTGTGTGTGTGTGTGTGTGTGTGTGTACTGGACTAGACGTTGTGTAGTTAGTTAGCAGCGAAGGTCAGTGTATGATTCACACACTCTGTGGTTGATGTATGATATGAGGTAAATCTCACCGCACACACTCACGTGGCCTCACGCACACACACGCACACACACACACACACACACACACACACACAGAAGGCTGGATTAGGCTTCAGTGCAGGAAAAGAGTAGTTTGATTGACACAACACGTGTGTGTTTCTCCCTCATACTGTGAATACATGTTATTTTTCTCCTCCGCTGATGGACACACACTCCGTTACATCCAAACCCACGACACGTGCCTCCCTCAGTTACATCCCCACTGCACTCGGATAACCAAATCATGTGTGTGTGAGTGCGTGAGTGTGTGTGTGAGAGTGTTTTTGTTGAAAGTGTGAGAATGTGAGAGAGTGTGTGTGTAAGAGAGAGAGTGTGTGTGTGAGTGTGAGAGAGTTGCTAGGTGTGTGTGTGTGTGTGTGTGTGAGAGTGAGAATTTGTGAGTGTGTGAGAGAGTGTGTGAGAATGAGTGAGAGTGAGAATGCGTGTAAGAGAGAGAGTGAGTGTGTGTGAGAGTGCGGTGTGTGTGTAAGAGAGAGAGTGAGTGTGTGTGAGAGTGTGGTGTGTGTGTAAGAGAGAGTTCGGTGTGTGTGTGACAGAGAGAGAGAGAGTGTGCGTGAGAGTGAGTGAGGTGTGTGTGTGTGTGTGTGTGAGAGTGTGTGTGAGAGTGTGTGTGTGAGTGTGTGTGTGTGTGAGAGAGAGAGAGTGTTTGTGTGTGTGTGTGTGTGTGTGAGAGTGTGTGTGAGAGTGTGTGTGTGAGTGTGTGTGTGTGTGAGAGAGAGAGAGTGTTTGTGTGTGTGTGTGTGTGTGAGAGAGAGAGAGAGAGAGTGTGTTTGTGTGTGTGTGTGAGAGTGCGTGTGTGTGAGTGTGTGTGTGTGTGTGTGTGTGGTCCTCACTAGTTTAAAAGGCTTCTAAATCAAATTCAAAACATATTTTATTGGATTGTGTTTCTGTAATGGTTGCGCTTGTGTTCGTTAAGCGAATATCATGAACCTGTTATAAAATATAGTGAAACAAACGTGTGTGTGTGTGTGTGTGTGTGTGTGTGTGTGTGTGTGAGAGAGTCTGTTAAGCGGCTCTGAGTTATGACTGCAGCACATGGCCTGTGCATGACATCACCGGTTCATCAGCGTCCATAAACAGAACACACATGTTCCCTCTGGCATGTGTGTGTGTGTGTGTGTGTGTGTGTGTGCGTGTGTGTTTGTGCGCGAGTCCTCAGATCATCAGCAGACGTCACTGTGTCTCCGGTGACCTTTGTGGACGGGGTCGATGACATCACCTGTAACTCGCACGCTACGCTCTTAAAGGTGAAGTGTGTGTGTGTGTCATATGTTGGATGCTTATTTTAAACGTGTTTATCATATTTCACTTTAGTGTGTGTGTGTGTGTGTGTGTGTGTGTGTGTCGCCCTCTCACTTCCTGATCAGGAGATCTCCACCAATACCAGCGTCCCATATAGACATCACAGAACTGATTGGATTGTTTTAATTATTCATATTAATTATAATATATTATTATTGTTTTACCATTAAATTATTTTAACCATACATTGTAATAATAATATATGACAATAATTTAATAATAATTTATAATTTGGTAATAACTGTTTATTATTATTTTATGTTTTAAATGATTTAATAAATTTTTTATATTTTATTTTATTATTTAACTTAATAAAAATATTATTATTTTGAAACCTATTTACACTTATTTGTCTTATTTTCACCACTTATTCTCTCATTTATTTTAAACAATGAATTATTATTATTACTATTATTATTAAGAATGCAAAATTATTTAAATGTTATTTTAATCATGAGTTATTATTACTATTTTATTGTTTTATAATGTGAACATTATTTTGATTGAATTTGAATTATATCTGAATATTTGTTATGGTGTACAAATAATTTATAAAATCGTATCATAATTCTTAATAATAATAATAATAGTAATGCAATTTATTTATTGTTTTGTTTTATAATCTAGAAATTATTTTATTTTATTTTTAATTATAAGTTATTATTTATATTTTATTGTTTTATAATAATTATAAATGATTATTTTTTATAATGTAAAATTGTTTAAAAAATATTATCTTTATTATTATTATTAATCATTTAGAATTTTAATCATACATTATTATTTATATTTTTATTGTTTTATAGTATAAAAATATGTAATTTTAGTTTTAATTATAGATTAATATTTGATTGTTTTATAATGTAATTATAAATTAATATTTGTTATGATGTAAACTTGATTTATAAAATCATATCTTTATTATTATTATTCATCATTTAGCATTTTAATCATACATTATTATTATTTTCATTGTTTTATGTAAAAAATCATGATTTATTTTAATTTAAATCTAATCATTATTATTAATATAGTTCTGTTGTTATTTATTGTATTATTTTATATGTAAAGATCCACTGATAAGGAGAACGAGAGAAGTGTGTTGTTTGTGAAGCCGTTATTGTACGAGTTGTTCGATCTTCTGTGGTTCCAGCTGTTTTCTCCATCACAAGTGTGTGTGTGTGTGTGTGTGTGTGTGTACGCTCACACCGCTACCTCAAACACCAGCCGCTTCAGGAATGATAATGACAGAAACATTCCCGCTGGAAAAACACACACTGATTCTTCTCTTCTTTACGCACGTCTGCGTCTCCTTCCAGTGTCCCAGCATGCACCTGTGCTGACCTGTCCCATGATGCACCTCTGCATGCCGTTCCTGTGAGGACACGTCTGTGTTTGAAGGAGATACACACACACACACACACACACACACACACACACACTGGATCTTCGCCTCACAGATGCAGATCTTGTTGCATAAGCGTCTGAAACTCACTTCGTTCTCACATTCAATATTAGTGTTTCAGTGACACTTTACACTCCCGTTCTGTTAGTTCATCATTAACTAACCATGAGCAATAATGTCTTACAGTGTTTATTAATCGTTGTTTATGTTAGTTAACACAACACACAGCTGTTCATTGTTGGTTCATGATTGTGCAACTGCATTAAATAATATTAACAGATGCAACCGATCTATTAATGTATTAGAAAATGTTGAAATTAAAATGAACTGAGATTAATAAATGCTGTAGACATTTTATTTATTGCTCACGTTAATAAATGGACCCTTATTTTATAGTGTAGAATTATTTTATTATTTTATTTAAATAGATTATTAATATTGGCATTTTAATTATTAATAAATTAAAATGTAAAAATTTTAATATTTAAAATACATTTAATTAATATGTCTAATTATTTTGTTTTCATTTTAGTAAATTAGTATTACTGTGTAAAATTGGTCACATAAATATTAATAACTTAAATTATTATTATTTCACAATGTGGAATCATTTAATCATTTCATTTTAATAAATTACTACTATTTTCACTGTGCAAAATTGCTAATTTAATTATTAATAAATTAAATTGTTATTATTATTTTACAATGTAGAATTGTTTTTTAATTTCATTTGAATAAATTATTACACATACATTTCGTAATTTAATCGTTAATAAATTATTCTTTTCTATGTAGAATTATTTTATAATTTCATTTATATAAATTATTACTATTTTGCGATAAACATTTTGTAATTTAATTATTAATAAATTGTTATTATTTTCTGTGTAGGATTATTTTATAATTTTAAATGAATAAACTATTATTATTGTGTAAAAAATGGTGATTTTATAGTGTATCATTATTTTAGCATTTAATTTTAATAATAATAATTGTTATTATATTATGTACAATTATTTTGTATTTAATAGTAGTTAAAGGGTTAGTTCACCCAAAAATGAAAATTAAGTCATTAATTACTCACCCCCATGCTGTACCAACCCCGTAAGACCTTCGTTCGTCTTCGGAACACAAATGAAGATATTTTTGATTAAATTTGAGAGCTGTATAACTACCACATTGGCTCCTAAGGGACTGCCTCTTGACGGCCCAGAAAGTCAATGAAGAAAATGTTTAAATATCCCAAGTGACTACCGTGGCTCAACTATATGTTTATCAAGCGACGCGAATACTTTTTGTGCGAAAAAACAAACAAAAATAACGAGTTTATTCGACTATTTCTTTTCTTCCTTGTAGGCCAGAACGAGACTTCCTTAGATTTCCACGACGCATGCGCGAGAATTGCGATCTGCTCACACCAGCTTACACCAGCTTAGATCGCAATTCTCGCGCATGCGTCGTGGAAATCTATAAGGAAGTCTCGTTCTGGCCTACAAGGAAGAAAAGAAATAGTCGAATAAACTCGTTATTTTTGTTTGTTTTTTCGCACAAAAAGTATTCGCGTCGCTTGATAAACATATAGTTGAGCCACGGTAGTTACTTGGGATATTTAAACATTTTCTTCATTGACTTTCTGGGCCGTCAAGAGGCAGTCCCTTAGGAGCCAATGTGGTAGTTATAGCAGCTCTCAAATTTAATCAAAAATATCTTCATTGTGTTCCGAAGACGAACGAAGGTCTTACGGGGTTGGTACAGCATGGGGGTGAGTAATTAATGACTTAATTTTCATTTTTGGGTGAACTAACCCTTTAATAATCATTATTTGTAATGACACTTGTCATTTATTTAGTACAGTTCAGTTTTAATATAATATATTTGAATGCCTGTAAACTCAGAAATCACTCTTATATGAGGATCTGATGCTCGGGAACCATCTGATGTCGTCACACACACACACACACACACACCAGTCGTCAGCTGTCCGCTGGCATCTCTACTCATTAACCGCCTGTTGTCCTTGTAGGGTCATGTGACCATCGTGAACACAGGTTATTCGGGAATGTGTGTGATGTTATTCATGTCGCGACTCAGGCATTAAGCGACTGTGCGTGTGTGTGAAGGATCCACTCTGACCTCATTCATCAGCATATTTCTCAGACAGGTTTAAAATATATCCTGTAGAAACATGTGGGTTATTATCACAGTGAAACAAATGTGTGTTTAAGCAAAGGTTAGGTTTTGTAATGTTTGTTTTTGTCATTTTAAAAGTTTTTTTAAAGGGTATATAGTTTGTATTAAGTTTAATTTTGTTTTGGTTGTAGCACTTCTGCTGCCAGAATATCCGAAAGTTTTAAATTAAATAAATGTACTATATTTTATTTTGATAATGTTTTTTTTTTATTTAATATTTTATAATTTTAGGGTTAGCCCTATTCTAAACTAGTTTTAGGTTTATATTACATTTGTAGTTTATATATTCATTCATTTTTTGAGCATACTAAAATTAAAATGAAATTTTCAGCTTCAAACTAAACTTGAAAATATTATATAAAAAAGTTGAATTAATAAAGTTATTTTTAGTTTATTTATTTGTGTGTGTGTGTATGTGAGTGTGTGTGTGTGTGTGTGTGTGTGTGTGTGTGTGTGTGAGTGAGGTTAGTAAGCGAGGGAATGTGCAGCACATGGAACTGATAAAGGAAACTCAGTGTCTGTGTGTTATTATCTGAAGAATATCAAGTATCTGAGGTATGTGATGTGATCCAGGTGTGTGTGTGTGTGTGTCCAGTTGTGTTGTAAATAATGTTTAAAATTAGTCATTGAGTGGTCAGTCTTTGTAGTGATGTCGACGTGTCACATGACCAACATCCCAGCAGTCAACACTCATTTATTAAAAGTAAACAAAGTTTATCAACATATTGAATAGAAACCTTGGCACATATATACAGTATATGGTCTTAATTAAATATTTTAATTTTAAAAGAATTTTTAAAATTTTTAAGAAACGTTTTAAAGTATAATTGGTTTTTAATTATATATATATATATATATATATATATATATATATATTATAAATTATTTTTATTGAAATGCATGCATGCTTTCATTTTTTCCTTTTTTTTTTAAATAGTTTGTATGTTATGGTTAATTTGCTGTTATGACAAATGTATTCCATATATATTTATTTTTACTTTTTAAATAAACTGATTATAGCAAATACAGTATTTTTACAGTATTTATACACATTGTCTGTATAGTTAATATATAATAATTGTTTAATTATGTATTTAGTCATTTATTTAAATATTTAAAAATGTTTTTAATTAATTAATTTGTAGTAATTTTTCCTCCATATCACTTTGTGTTTTAAATACTTTATTAATTATTATAATTTATATTAAAAAAATTTTTTATAACAACATTAAATCAAAACAATGGCATTGCTTGAATTTTTATGCAATGCTTTATTTGTAATGTGTGTCGTGCAGAAATCATTCCATCTGTTATTGTGTGAGTATTTTTGCAGTTTGTGTTTGATCATCTCTCCTGAACGAGTGTGTTGCTGGTTGAAGTCTCTGTCTCTGAGTGTGTGTGAAGCTGACGCTGGACACACACACACACACACACACACACACACACACACACTCTCTTGGTCTCGTCATCTGTTTTCTCCTCCGTCCCGTTCCACATGGCTGGCTTGGGTCGAAGGTGAACGTCCTAACAGAGGTGTGTGTGTGTGTGTGTGTGAACGGGACATTAGCAGAGGGATGCCAGAGCTTTTCCCATCAGTGTCTGGAATCAGTGTTTCCATGACGGAGTGTGTCTGGATCTGCAGGAAAAGCCTCATGTGGAGCAGCTCCTGATGAAACATGTGGAACACACACATCCGTGTGTGTGTGTGTGCACATGTCTGCGTGTGTGTGCGCACGTGTGTGTGTGCGCGCATGTTTGTGTTTTTGTTTGTGTGTGTGTGAGTGCATACGTGCATGCATGTGTGCGTGCACGTGTCTGTGTGGGCGTGTGTGTGTGTGTGTGGTTTGTCCAGAATGTTTTTTTTGCAGCTCCACATTAAAAAAATTATCCTGTATACCAACATTTCAAACTGTATTATTATTAATAATAATAGTAATAAAGTAAATCATAATTATATGGAGATATTAGAGTTGTAATATTATTACTGTCCTGTGAAATGGAAATGTAATGTATATGTACACACACACACACACACACACACACACACACTAACCCTGTTATTATGATCATCCTCACTGTTACTCTCATTCTGAAATGAGTCATATACTGTATTATGCTTGATCAGAGCCTTCGAGAATCAGTTCAACTGAGTCGTTTAAATGAACCGATTCCACAGAACGATTCAACTAATGCACACAGAATCGCGAGATCAGACACATCTGGAGGAAACACTGAGCATATAAGGCTCGTGTCCGACAGGTCGACTCTAAAATTAGACTTAAGACGGAGTGTAAGACTCGATATGAGCAGGAGTGGAGAGCTCTGCCGGCTGTGTTCATCAAAGAGCATCCCAAAAATCGAGTGGAAAAGAAAACGTGTTTCTGGGAAACCCCTTTTTAGTGTTTATGGGAAACTTCATGGCAATTTTTCCTTTCTCATATCTCTCACACACACACACACACACACATTCCACGTTTTCTTTGGTCTGTTCATTTTTCTTCACACAGGCTTTTCATATTTGGTTGGAGGCTCCCCTCCAGGACGGGAGCCAGAACATTCTTCGGAAAACATCGGTTCCCGGGCCGGTTCCGCTCCACACACACAATGAGTGTTGTGTTCCTGAAACCCGAGACACGGACGAGACGAGTTGTCATGTTTCGTCTGTCTCAGACGGTTCGTTTGCTGTCGATTATGAACATTTCTCAGATTTGTGACTGGAGAAACTGAGCTTCAATCCGCGTTTCCATCACAGATTTGCACAAAACTTGAGATGGTCCTCGAAGCAGAACATGAAATCCTCGAGGAGGATCTAACTCCTCCCACCTTACATATACCTAAACCTACTCAGCTCCACCCCCTGATCCCTAACCCCACCCCTAAACCTACCCAGCTCCACCCCCTGATCCCTAACCCCACCCCTAAACCTACTCAGCTCCACCCCCTGATCCCTAACCCCACCCCTAAACCTACTCAGCTCCACCCCCTGATCCCCAACCCCACCCCTAAACCTACTCAGCTCCACCCCCTGATCCCTAAACCTACTCAGCTCCACCCGCTAATCCCTAACCCCACCCCTAAAACCTACTCAGCTCCACCCCTGATCCCAACCCACCCCTAAACCTACTCAGCTCCACCCCCTGATCCCTAACCCCACCCCTACACCTACTCAACTCCACCCCCTAATCCCTAAACCCACCCTACACCTACACAACTCCACCCCCTAATCCCTAACCCCACCCCTATACCTACTCAGCTCCACCCCCTCATCCCTAACCCCACCCCTAAACCTACTCAGCCCCACCCCCTGATCCCTAACCCCACCCCTAAACCTACCCAGCTCCACCCCCTGATCCCTAACCCCACCCCTAAACCTACCCAGCTCCTCCCCCTGATCCCTAACCCCACCCCTACACCTACTCAACTCCACCCCCCTAATCCCTAACCCCACCCCTAAACCTACCCAGCCCCACCCCCTGATCCCTACCCCACCCCTATACCTACTCAACTCCACCCCCTAATCCCTAACCCCACCCCTAAACCTACCCAGCTCCACCCCTCAGATCTGGATTCGTCTCCGCCCCCTGGATCTCGTGTACTGCAATGAGGTGTTACTGGAAAACTTTAGCGATTTTTTTTCTAGATGTCGATTAAAAACTATCGCAAAATGACTGCGTTTCCATGAGCTAATATTATGCGACTAAAACTTACATTTTTCATCTCGATACGATAAGTTCAAAAATCGGATGTTGGTGGGGATTTACGTTCATCATAAAACTGCATCCATCCAATCATCCAATCAATGGATATAGTCACTTTGATGATGGATAGATGCATTTTTAATGCGCTACAGCATTATGGGTAATGTAGTTAATCACGGTTGTGTAAAACTAAGTTGAACTAGTGTGAGCCGACGGATTCAACACAAGCAAATACTCTGGGTTCACGACCTCGTAGCTCACAGTTTATAAGTTCTGTGGAGAAATTCCGTAAATTAAGATGTTTTTTGATGTAAAATTATTGATTACGTTATTAGAGAAACTCGGAGAACATGTCAATCGATAGAATAATGGGAACCCTAAACCGTTGTATTTCTGGACCCTTTAAGCTCCTGTATGGACGAGTGCCGGTACGGAATGAGTAAACGAGGACGGAATTGACATTTTGCCTGTTTTCATGACCTTTGACCCCGACTCCCAGCCTCGAAACGCTCCGTTCATCAGTGTGTCGTCAGGCAGAAGTCCTGGATCCCTGCGTTTATTTATCAGGTGTGTGTGTGTGTGTGTGTTTAAAGCGCTTCATTTCCTCTGTCTGCGTCAGTGAGATGGTGAGGTGCGATTGAATGACCCAAACCATCACACACACACACACACACACACACACACACACACACACACAGGACGTGAGCTGGATCGAACCCCTGTCCAGCGGTGTGTTTGTTGAGTCTCCGTGGTTGAAAATGCATTCCTGCGAGACCTTGTTCATATTTATGGCTAATCGCTCACTCACACACACACACACACTCGCCGTGGGTCGCGCTGGTGTGTGTGAGTGTCTGGGAACAATGTTGTTGTTTCATATGTGTGTGTGTTTCTACAAGGTCTTATAATCTCATCAGTGCCGGCGGCCAATCAGGACGGAGCTTTGTGTTATTCTGGGGTTATGAATTCCTGATCGGAATATATTTCTGTGAGTCTGTGTGTGTGTGAGAGAGAGAGTGTGTGTGTGTGTGTGGATTTCTCAGTTGTGTTACAGCAGTTTAGCGGTTTACACATTGTTTGGAACTCTGGGAAACGGAATGTAACAGCTCTGTCTGTATCCATGGCAACAGAACCTTGTTTGATTCCGCTGATTACATTTGAATTTGATTCCTGAGCTAATTTGGCGGGAAAATCTATAGACTTTGATTGACACCTGTAAAGCGTTCAGCACACAGTCTCCCGTCCTGTTTCTGAGATTTAGACGTTGTTGGCAGTTAAAGCGCTTGTGCTGTAGTTACACACACACACACACACACACACACACATCTTCAGCTCATTGACATGTAAAGCGCAGTAAGTGTCCTGTGAGAGTCTCTAAAACACCTTATATTGTGTGATCTCGGGCTTTCACGGTTCATGTGTCTGTCCAGGCTTTTGTCTCTTTGTGCTGCTGATTCCGGTAAAGGAGGAGAGATAGTAGCACATGCGAGTGTCTCTTTACCGCAGGAATGCGAGGGTGTGTAATGAAGCTCATTCCTCTGAGCCGGTGAAGGCGAACAAAGCTTCCCTGCGGACACCGATCCGGGAGAACTGATCCCGACTCTGGCTGGGAATGAGGGATTCAGCCTGGGGGGTCCGTTTGCTTTCAGAACTCCCTGGAGAACTCCAGCTCCGTGTTTTTCTGGAGCTCCAGGGATGAGTTCAGGAACACTGGATCCGTTTCACTCTTGCATTCCTCACTTTACAGAAGCTGTGTGTGTGTGTGTGTGTGTCAGGCTGTGTGAGGGTGTTTTACTGGATTCATTTTATTATTACAAAACTTTTACTATTTTATATGTGTGTTTTTTTTTTCTTTATTTTTTAAATTCTTTTTGATCATCTTTTGGTTGGGTGTTTTTATCTTATTATTTTTATATAATTTTTATATATAATTTGCGCATTATACATTGTTTTATTTTGTATTTTACACAGTAGCATTAGCATTTTAAAAAAAAATCTTTATTTTGTTCATTTTATTCTTTTTTACCAACTTTGGTGTGAAATTTTCTTATTTTTACTATTATTTTTTTAATATAATTTTAATAAAATATTTTTTTATTTTTAATATTTTGTATTTTATATATATTTTTTGCTTAATCTGTTTGATTTTATCTTAATATTTTTATATATTTTTTATTTGATTTTAATTTGATTATATTATGATTCTTTCTTCAGAGTCTGCTTTTTACTTCTTTTGATGTTTATAGATTTTTGGAGTTTATGGAGTTTATTTTTGACTTTTCATTTAATTTGTTTAATAAATAATTATTTCATTCTTTTCATTTAAATTATTTATTTATTTATTTATTATATAGATTTATTAGTGTGATATTTTCTCTATAGTCCTGAGCTGTGTGTGTGTGTGTGTGACGTCAGATCCAGTTGATCTGATAAAGCGTATCTGAGAGTCCCAGTGTTCGGGACCTGATGTTCTCGCCGGTTCTGTCGGCTTGTCCTCGAGACACCGGATCCGCTGAGAGCCTGTTCTCCGCACATTAGAGCCCGAGATCCCAGCGTCTGGAATGGCAGGAATGTGTCGGATCTCATCCCGGTGGAGTCGAGGGCCGGCGCTGGTCCATGCGGGACCGATCGAGTGTGTCGGGACAGAGTAAACGACAGAGTGCCGCTCGTCACACACAATTAATGTACTACATATGGCACTAATTTATATTTACGCTGTATTTATAATCCATTTATTCACTTTTTGAGACCTGAAAATTACATTTCCATCTTAATCTGTGGTCAATCTCAAATTTTTTGACCCAATCCCTCGTTTATTTCTGACCCGGCTCAAAACAAATCAATTAAGAAATAAGTTAGTGATGTTTTACATTCAATCACAGTAATAATGTTGGCAAATAATCAGACAGTTTACTGATTAATATTATATTTTTAATTATTGCAGCTATAATTCTGCGGAGCGATGAGAATTATTCAACATTAATTAGTGCAATTAGTAAACATTAACTAAGATTAAAACATGCTTTAGAAGTATTTTCCACTGTTAGTTCACGTTAATTTCCACATTTAAAGCGTGTCGTGTTGACATGTGAAGACAAACACAGTGTGACCTGTGACCTCTGACCCTTTTGTTTTCTTTACAAATTCTCTCAAATGTGAGGGGATGTTGCCATGGCGATGATGTGTGTTTGGGAAAATAACAAAGGATCATTAGAACAGGGATTTGTTTAAAGCAGCCTTTTGTATACATTCATATTTATTTATTTATGATTATTATTATTATTATTCTTACATCTGTATACAGAGAGAGGATTCAGAGAGGGAGAAATACAGCTCATCCTGGAATCTGTTAACATCTGTCTTTTTTTCTCTCTCGTGTTGAAAATCATCAATAAAAGGAGTTACACGCATTTATGTTGGACCAAAACACACTTATAGTGACGCAACAAAACCAAAAAATCTTGTTATTGTACATTTGCGCTGTGTTTGATGTGTGTGTTCATCATTTAATGAGGTTAAAGCGGGGTTATGGTTGCCGTGGCGACATACCTGGATGACCTCATGCTTGGCGACAGCGATGAGGGGAAGCGAACTGGTGACCTCATCGCTAGATATCGCCGTGGAAACACTGATTCATCCTTTAGAAAAACAGACCCTTGAGAGCTGCTTAAACAGCCTGTAAACCACACACACACTGTCCGCTGACGGGTGTCACTTCCTCTCCATCTTTTCTCCTCATAAAAGGTTTTACATGTTTCCTTCAGCATGACATCATCACCCCTGGCCCCTTCTGATGATGTCATCGACGGGTTCTGGCACTGTCCGAAATAACGGTGTCGTTACGGTCCGACTGACTCGGATTTACAGCTGCAGTTTTTACTTTTATGAGGAAAGATTATTACACCACTATGATGGTTTATGTTGAAGAAATCCTTTTTTTTTTACTATTAGATAAGGGAAGCAACTCAGATTCTTATTTCACGTTCATTTCAGTTTAAGAGTAATGTTTTACAACATTGTTTCTCCCTAAAAATGTAACTAATAGTGTAAATTAGTTACTTTTTATGTAAAGTAATTAGACGTGTTACTTTTCCTCACATTTCACTCAACATGAGGACCGGAGAGCTGTCAGTCAAAACTTATTTGAAAAATCTAACACACACACACACACACACACACACACACACACAGACTGCCCTCACAGCTAAACTGCTATTATCTAATTGTGTAGTTAAATTTAACAGATATTCAACATAATTCATGTGTCAGAGTCCAACAGAAGGACAAAACCAGACCATTTTATAGCACAAAAAAAAAGATAATATGAGAAATGTTGAAAAATATCTGAATAAATTAGGGTTTGACTGTAAATCTCATTTTGTTGTTGTTCATATTCTTAACCGAATTGTGTTGATGACACGTGTCTTTGGAGAATTGATGCATTTTATAAGAAAAATATGATCTCGTTTGCCCACCTGGAACAATTGTGTTACTTTAAATGGCGTTTTCCCGCTCAAATCCTGGTTAATTCTGACCCTGGATATTGGACGGGATCGGGAGCGTGTTGTTATTCAGAGACCCCCTCTCTCCCCCTCTCTCTCTGCGTTTATCCTCAGTGTTTCAGGGGCGTAGGTGACTATAAACACATTTAATTATTGCATCATGATGTTTTACCATTAAGTGTCAGATTGCCGAAGGCTCTTGGCTCACACTTACGGTCTGATTGGCTTAAAAAAAAAACTTGAATATGGTTCAGTGGTGATGTCATATGGCGTTGATATACAGTATATATATATATATATAGGGGAAAGAGTGTCCTGTGCAGTTGCCAGGGTGTTGCTATATGGTTGCTAAGGTGTTTTGAGCGGTATATACTTTGTTGCTATACAGTGGCTAGTCTGTTCTGCATAGTTTCTACTATAAGTGTTCTGGGCAGTTGCCAGGATGTTACTTATGTGGTTGCTAAGGTATTCTGAACACCTTAACTTTCTTGCTATACAGTTGTTACTGTATACAGTGGCTAGTGTGTTCTGGGTAGTTTCTAAGGGGTTGCTATATAGTTGAAAGAGTATTCTAGGCAGTTGCCAGGGTGTTGCTATATGGTTGCTACTGAGTTGTAAATCCTTTTTTACACAGTTGCTAGGATGTTCCAGATGGTTTCTAGTTTGTTGCTAAGTGTTCTGAGTTGTATATACTTTTCTTGCTATACAGTTGATAGGCTGTTCTTGGGTGTTGCTATATGGGTGTTAAAGGGATACTCCACTTGTTTTGGAAATAGGCTCATTTTACAACTCCCACACGGTTAAACAGTCGAGTTTTACCGTTTTCGAATCCATTCAGCCGATTTTCTGATATTTAGAAGAATATCAGTAACCAGACAGTTTCTGGTCTCATTGACATCCATAGTATATATTTTTTTCCTACTATGGAAGTCAATGAGACCAGAAACTGTCTGGTTACTGATATTCTTCTAAATATCAGAAAATCGGCTGAATGGATTCGAAAACGGTAAAACTCGACTGTTTAACCCTGGGGGAGTTGTAAAATGAGCCTATTTCCAAAAAAAAAGTGAAGTATCCCTTTAAGGTTTTCTGAATGGGAAATACTTTGTTGCTATACAGTTGCTAGGATGTGCTATTCGGTTGCTAGGGAGTTTCGGTGCAGTTACTTTGAAATTTCGAGTGGTTGCTATGCAGTTGCTGGGCTATTCTGAGATGGGGCTCAATGTTTGTTAGTGTTTTTGAAAGTGTCAGCTCAATGATAATTATAAATGTCTTTCTGTTTCAGACGGTGGCCATGAAAGATGCGTTGACGAAGCTCGGCCTGAATATCGTTGAGATGACCGATGAATCGGCCACACTGGACGGAGGAGATGTCCTGTTCACAGGTAATTTTTTTTTAATTTAACATAAATTCATGTGTGTGCTGATAAACAACCAATCCCAGATGATCGCTGAGCAAATGTACATTCCCAGCAAGCAATTTTGCATTTAAAGGGATAGTTCACCCAAAACTGTAAACTCTGTCAGTAATGACTCGCCCTCATATTGTAAGACTTTCATTCATCTTCGTAACATAAATTAAGATATTTGTGATTAAATCTGAGAGCTGGATCACTCCTCCATTGGCTTTGATTGTAATTGAAACTGGCCGGTACAGAAAGTTATTAAAGACATCGTTAAAAAAGTCCGAGTGACGACAGCGGCTCAACGCTAAGTTTATCAAGCGAGATTTAATCACAAATATCTAATTTGTGTTCTGAAGATGAATGAAAGTCTTATGGGGTTGAACAACATGAGGGCTAGTCCGAGATTTCATTTTTGGCTGAACTATCCCTTTAAAAGACGTCTAATAACTGTGCAAACAGCCCAGATCTAGGCTAAAACAAGGCAAAATTTGGGCTGTCAGTGAAAATTGAATAAAATAATTGACTTGATCAATTAGATAAAGAAATGAAATGAGTGGAAAAAATGTAAGCAAACACCTTGTAATCACTGTTGACTGGAATATCCCACATCTCCAGTTATATTGGCAAAACAACATGTAACCGCATTCAGTGTTATTCTGGCTAGAAGTGTGTTTCTCCCAGCCGGGCGATATGGGGTCTGTAGTTCACCGAGACGCTGAAGTGATGGATGTTGCTCCGCTTTATCTGTCGGTGAATGGAAAACTGCAGTCGCACACCTAATTGAGTCTGGATTTGTTCCCGGACCGAAACATTTCCTTCTGGCGTCATGAGGCTCAAAAATGTCCTGTGCAAAACGTCCAGTTGCTTCTGTTCTGGAGTCGAGTGTCACGTTACTCGGGTCACGGATCACGATAAATAATTATGAATCTGTTTGTTTATTTTGTATGAATCACATCCACAGAGTAAAGTGACGCTCATTAAATAATTATGTATAACGAGTAGGTATTATAAGCATAAAATAATGTTGTTTCTGTTTGAATTCTGTTTTAATCAACTCACTTAATTTTGATTAATTTCGTTCAGAAAACAGGACATGTTATGTGATTTTACTCATCTAGTAAATGCATCTCGATTTAAGAATTTCTACATATTTGGACTGGAAACGAGTAATAAAGCCCTTGTGCGGATCAGTTCAGCGGCGCTGGTGTAGAGTCACTCTCTCTGGACCCGTTTCTGGTTTCTAGTGTTAGTGTTGATATCTGGAGCAGATCTTCTGGAGTAAACGTGTGTGTTCTGCTGTTCAGGGAAAGAGTTCTTCGTGGGATTATCCAAGAGGACCAATCAGAGAGGAGCGGAGATCCTGGCCGACGCATTCAAGGTAAATCCATCCATCCATCCACTCATCCATCCATCTATCTATCCATCCACCCATCCACTCATCCATCCATCCACTCATCCATCCATCCACTCATCCACTCATCCATACATCTTTCTATCCATCCATCCATCCATTCATCCATTTATCCATCCACCCATCCACCCATCCATCCATCCATCCATCCACTCATCAGTCCATCCATCCACCCATCCATCCATCCACTTATCCATCCATCCATCCACCCATCCATCCATCCATCCACTCATCAGTCCATCCATCCACCCATCCACCCCTCCATCCATCCACCCATCCATCCACTCATCAGTCCATCCATCCACCCATCCATCCATCCCTCCACCCATCCACCCCACCATCCATCCATCCACCCATCAATCCACTCATCAGTCCATCCATCCACCCCACCATCCATCCATCCATCCATCCACCCATCCATCCACTCATCAGTCCATCCACCCATCCATCCACCCACCCATCCACCCATCCATCCATCCATCCACTCATCAGTCCATCCATCCATCCATCCACTCATCAGTCCATCCATCCACCCATCCATCCATCCACTCATCAGTCCATCCATCCACCCATCCATCCATCCCTCCACCCATCCACCCATCCACCCCACCATCCATCCATCCATCCATCCACCCCTCCATCCATCCACCCATCCATCCACCCCATCCATCCACTCATCAGTCCATCCATCCACCCATCCATCCATCCCTCCACCCATCCACCCATCCACCCCACCATCCATCCATCCATCCATCCACCCCTCCATCCATCCACCCATCCATCCACCCATCCATCCATCCACTCATCAGTCCATCCATCCACCCATCCATCC
>NW_024121654.1:854449-859449 GCF_016745375.1 Pimephales promelas
GGTTTATATCAGCTTTTTGAACAACAGGGAATATAAAAACATATAAAAACATACTTTCAGGACCTGTCTGTTCAATTTTTACATTTATATTTTCTACCTTGCAACTCTCTCGCGGGTCAGTGAGTTAAAACTACTAAAGTTTTGGAAAAAAATCCTCTGATCGAAACCTCAGACCCCAAAGTGTAGCTGTAAACTGCCTAAAATGAAAGTGTGTGTTGCTGTAACGTGCGTCGAGCGCCACAGACGACAACACATGGAGTCAGAAATAGTTTTATGAGCATTTGAACTGTATTCTCAGCGCGTTCGTTTACAATCTGCACATGTGATGCAAGCCATTGTCAAGGACATTTAGTGAGGCATTGAAGAACAGAAATAGAGACCCAAGAGAAAAGCATTGCATTGTGGGAGACAGTATTGGTTTTTCCTCGCTGCATTCCTTCAGCTGTAAACATGCTCCGCTGCAATGGCTTATGGGTAATATAGGGGGAAGGAGCTAGCATGCACTATGATTTGGGGCGCTAATTCTAATCAACAATTCGGGATGGAAATTGCGTGAATTAGACTAGTTTTCAAGACGTAAACAGGCAACGTGTTCTGGCAATGTTTCCTCAACGTTATGAACAAATAAAACGTTCGTTCAAAGTTATCTGGTCTTTAATAACGTTCTCTAAATGTTAGCACAAAAACATTTATTTGAATGTTCGCCTAACGTTTTTAAAAAAATGTTTCTATTTGTTTCAAAACGTTAAGAAAACATTTGAAAGTACCGTTTGAAGGATGATAAAACCGGAATGTTTGCGCAACGATTCGTTAGCAAGAAAGAATTCCTTTTTAAACGCTTTGTGAAACGTTTATAACATTTGCAAAACATATTTTTGTTCGCGTTTAGTCTGATTTAGCTCATGTATTAGGTTTCATGTGTACTTGACTCTAGAGTTTGAATTTCTGTGTAATGACAAATTGGGTCCCCCTCAAAATTGGGTCTCTTTTCGGACCCCAAGCAATAGGTTAAAATTGCTTTTAAGGTACTCTTTTTAGCGCCTGATTTAAATTCCTCCAAAATCCTGTTTGATAAATAGATTCGACTACATTATAACGACCATTTATGTCTGTAGCTTAGCCTGCTTCTAGCAATAAGCAATTAGCCTGATAGCTTAGTTTACACACATTTGCAATATTCTCAATCATCTTTAATGTAATTTTGAATTAAATTAACGTTAAATATCCTCCAATTTCAGTTACAAATAAAACAAATGAATGATGTTCAATTATTCATGTTAATCAAGTGTAAGAATTATGTTTAATTGGTTTATTATGCACTAATGTGTTTTCGCACGCATACCTGTGGTTATTTTAAATTAATATAATTCATATAGGCTACTTAGGATAGTCATTAATTGACAGTTTAGGGAGACCAGATTTGTCATGACACGTAGGCTACGGGTGTTTTCTGCGTTTGACAATTAGCTAACGTTGCTAATCTGCCTAGCTGCATAGCTTCCTCAGTCACAGTTTAGCGCCTTTTTTTACTTTATCATGTGTGAAGGATTCTCCGAACTGAAGAGACAGATTCATTCTCTGTCATAACTCATCGGTTTATAAGAGAAAATGCGGATTTAAAGCCCAGAGTCGCGGGCCAGCAGCAGTTAAACTGGATTTACATTTGTGCTAAACAATCCTTCGATGACGACGACCGTTAAACACTTCGGCAGCCTTTTATAAAAATGTGAATTATGCTGTCATCATCTTACGACATCTCATTCTTTATCTCATGTGGATGCTTTGCAAAACACGTTATCGTTATTTCTCTGCCAGACACTTGTAAAATAGCTCGTATAAAATGGCCGGCCGTAACGCATCCAAGTCACACTGTATGAGATCACAGTCGTAAAGAAGCAGTGTTTACTAGTTTAACTTCTACTATTATTCGCTCATCCTGAAGGAATCCGTGTTTCCTCGTGGATTGGAGAACCGAGCGCGTGAACTTCCATCCAACCCGGAGTTTCAGCTGAGATCTGTCATATCTGGAAGCTCATTTCCACCAGAAAAAAAAATGATTCGGTAAATCTTAATAATGACATATAAAATACAAATTATGACGTTAGTAAAAGTAGTAAAACGTAAAACATAGTAAAACGTTTAACTTTGTCATTTTTATAAAGTGAAATTATGACATGGCATCCTAGATTAAAAAGTAGAGACAAAACAGTCATAATTATGAAGTTTCATAAATTCAATGTTTTATCAATTTTGAATCCCCCTTTTTATGTCGCACTTAAAGGGATTCACCCAAAAATGAAGAGTAGCCTCATTCCCTCACCCTCAAGCCATCAGATATGTGACTTTATTCTGTCAGCCAAACACAATCTGAGTTAAGAATATCCTGGCTCTCCCAGCTTTATAATGGGATTGAGCAGAGCCTGCGATTTTGAAGACCAAAAAAATAAAAGTAATCTATACAGGGTTAAAGGTTTTATGAAGTGATGTGTTTGTGTAAGAAAAATATCCTCATTTATAAACTATAATCACTGGCTTCCGGACTGAGTTTCGGCGGAAGAGTGACTTATAGGCTAAAGTTAAAAATATGGATTTTTCTTTTTTTTTTTTTTTAGACTTTTTAAGTCAAAAATTATAACTGATTTAGTGTGTCATTTTGTCTTTTCATCATGAGACATAATTTAGAATATTTGTCATATTCATGGTTTACAAAAGCATTTTTTTTTCTTAAATTGTGGAAATGGTCTACCATAGAAATCTGTCATCATCTGTCTCAGATCTGCCGTAGTTTATGTTCTTGTGATCTTGTTCTGGCCGATGGATCCGTCAGAGTGACTCAGGACTTTTAGTGAGCCATGATCCCTTTAACACTGTGTATTTGTAATGATTTGGTTGTTTGTTAAATAAAGCAGCTTGTGAATGGATCTGTGATGTGTGTGTTTTGTTCTTATTTTAATGAGTCCTGGTGATTTGATTTTATATATTGAAAGGTTAATATAGGTTTATATATTGAAATTAAACATTTTAAGTGTTGCCAGTGTCCAAATATATGTTGATAGCTAGAAAGAAAGATTCATTTAAAATCCAGTAATCGCAATTTACTTTAAAATGTAACTCATAATGTTGAATTCAGATACTTGATTAAAAAAATACATTGTCAAATTGCAAAAATCTCGCCGTCTACTTTCTCTTATTTTTGTGATCCGTTTTTTTAATTTTGATATTTTTTATTTAATCGGTGGTTTTATTCTGTATAAGCGAACCATGTTTATTACGTCATCAGCGCGCGCCAAATTCAACATGGCGGCCGTTGTTTAGTTGTTTTTAATCTGCGGTTCCGAATCCCAAACCCAAAACCATTGAATCCGACAGTCTTTCTCGTCTTCATCCACCATGAGCGATGAGAAGGAACCCGAGGGCCGTAATTTCTTCATGGGTTATGATGATCTGAGCGACAGCAGCAGTGACTCGGACAGTCATGAGTCCAGTAAGAAGAGCCGCGTCGAGCCGGAACCGTCCGGATCCTCGAACCCGCAGAGCCGCAAGCGAGCCGCCGAGCCGCTGCCGAACCCCGACGACCTGTTCCGGTCCGTCAGCAGACCCGCGTTCCTCTACAACCCGCTCAATAAACTCATCGACTGGGACAGGAGAACCGTCAAAGCGCCGGAAGAGGTCAGTGTGAACCCCAGCAGTAACTCATTACATCACTTTAAGAGGTTTATTATATATATATATAGTGTGTGTGTGACAATAATGTAATGCACTAACAGGTGTGTGTGTGTGTTTCAATTTTTTTTACAACGGCTGTGAACGACGCTCAATCAATCAGAATCAAGGACCGGAACTTTCAGCTTTATAATAAATGTTAAACTTGATGTCCCAAAATAAGCAAGCCAAGCCAGTGTCAGCAGAGGCGGACCTCGACTCAGTCTCACTGCTCCTAGTGTATGATTATGATTCAGCCAGCATTACAGGTCAGAGGTCAGATTGGATTTGGACAGTCAGAATATCCGCTAATTCAGATTAAAAAATAAATAATATTAAAGCCGCTCGTGAACCGATCATCTCTTCTAGTTCAGTTATTTACAGCATCAAATAAACACGAATGTTGTTTTAAACGCAGAGCGACGTCAGTACTCCGTTTCTCGTTTACGAACTCTCCTGACCGCTGTGTCGTTTGGCGGATTCTGATTGGTCAGCTCGCCTGTCAATCAAACTTTCTGTGATGGTGGATTGGAGAGTTTCTCTCGAGTTTGAGAACACTGTGTGTTCACTGTGTGTGTTTGTGTGTTTCAGCCGGTGAAGGAGTTCAAGCTGTGGAAGAACAGCGCGGTTCCCCCGCCGCACTCGTACGAGACGGAGGAGAAGAAGAAAGCTCCCGCCGGGATGGACATGGCCATTAAATGGTCGAATGTTTACGAGGACAACGGAGACGACGCCCCTAAACCTCCCGGAGGCCATGCCCACTTCCTGCCCGAGGGGGAGGAGCCACAGCAGCCCGACTCTGGTAATGACAAACTCTACTACTTATCTATCTATCCATCTATCTATCTATCTATCTGTCTATATATCTACATATTCATCTATCCATCTGTCTATCCGTCCATCCATCTATCTATCTAACTATCTTTCTATCTATCTATCTATCTATCTATCTATCTATCTATCTATCTATCTATCTATCTATCTACCTATCCATCTATCCGTCTATCTGTCTATATATCTACATATTCATCTATCCATCTGTCTATCCGTCCATCCATCTATCTATCTATCTATCTATCTATCTATCTATCTATCTATCTATCTATCTATCTATCTATCTATCTATCTATCTATCTATCTGTCTGTCTGTCTGTCTGTCTATATATCTATATATTCATCCATCCATCTATCTATCTATCCATCTATCTATCTGTCCGTCCGTCCGTCTGTCCATCTATCTATCTATCTATCTATCTATCTATCTATCTATCTATCTATCTATCTATCTATCTATCTAT
>NW_024121654.1:861949-909449 GCF_016745375.1 Pimephales promelas
GTTTTCAAGAGCAGAAACTCCTTCTTACACGTCCAGTCAAAAGTTTGGGATTTTTAATTTTCAATGTAAAGAAGTCTAACCAAGGCTGCACTTCATCAAAAAATACTCACAAAAAAACTGTAGCTAATATTGTTAAATATTACTGTGGCAATTTAAAATAATTGTGCTGTTTTCATTTATTTTAAAGTGTAATTTATTCCTGTGATCAAAGCTGAATTTATCATCATTACTCCAGTCTTCAGTGTCACATGACCCTTCACAAATCACTCTAATATGAGGATCTGATGACCAACAAACATGTATGATTATTATCAGTGTTGAACAGTTATTTATATGTGGATCCTGTGACACTGGAGTAATGATGATAAATTCAGCTTTGACCGCACAAAGATGACAATCATTTTTAGTCCCCACAAAGAAAACAGCTTATAAATCACACCGAGTTTTTTTTGAAGATGTAAATAGATGTATGATGTAACCGCTATTGTAAATGTGAGATTTCTTAAGAACCTACTTTTGTGAGCTAATCGTAGTTTTCGGGCCCGATCGGAACCAAAACAGTGCAGAAAGAAAGTCAGTCAATAGTTATAAAAAAAATTACAAATTGAAATTTCGGTTTATAAAATTGTTCGAAAAAGTGAAGCCGCCAAATTGTTCAAAGTGGGAGGAGCCACTTTTACTAAAATGGCTCGTGAAGGGAATGAGATATTTTCATTTTCACCAAACGCAGCACGCCTGTGAAAGAGTTCATTCTCCGACTGTCCACTTGGTGGCGCTATAACAAAAAAAAAAAAAAAAAACAGGAAAACGGCTTAACTATTCTACGGTTGACTTGAAAATTGGCAGGCGGTGTCTGTCCGAGCTGCCATGATTGTCTTTGCGATGAGTACATTGATGTATCTAAAAAATGGAACTACTAACCCTAACTGTTAAAAAACTTAAAATCCAAATAAGGTAAATTTCCTGTATTGGCTGCAAATGGTCATTTCCATCTCTGATTGAGAGTGTAATAGGCTTGCTAAATAAAACATAATATCTTTCTGAAACATATCTCTTTCTAGACTGCTCGAGCGCTGATATTTATTAGTGTTCTCCTGCATGCGAGTCAATGGCAGCTCTATGAACAGAACAGATTTGCCACACTTGTAGTGATTGTCAAGAATAGTAATATGACCAAATTTGCAGTCTCTATGACCAACTCTATAGCGCCACCACCAGTTCAAATATTCACTTTTCAAGCGGTTATAACTTTTGAACCGTAAGAGGAATAATTAAACGTGGTACTCCTGATTCCTCATGCCGATCATATTCAACATCTGGCACCCATCACATGTTCATATTCTTCATCTTCTGCTTGTGTTTTGCTGTCCCGGCTCTGCACTGCTGTTGGGTGACGTTGGTTTATTTGCTGATGGTGATATTTGTGCATTTGGTGAATGATTGACCTGTAGATGTGATCCACACACGAACACGCCGCTTCGCTTGAGTTCATGGGAAATCTGTGGAGGTGTTTTGGATCGATTGGCCTTTTATGGAGACGTATACATAATTCATATATTTCACGTTTCTGTGTTATGAATGGGCTTGGGTATTATTATGCGTGTTCTTTGAAGGCAGACTGGTCGTCGGGGGGATCGAGGCGTCATGACGACTGTCCCGTTACCATAGTGATGATGAGAAACAGGAAATGACGACTTCAAGAGCTGGAGGATTTGACTCAGTCTCTGTCTCTGATCCAGTGTGTGTGTGTGTGTGTGTGTGTGTGTGTGTGTGTGTGTGTGTGTGTCAGTCTCTTCATCCTCATCCAGTCGGCAGAGCGAGTCCCGGATAATTTACGTCCTGAGAAAAGGGGTGCGGATCGAACCCATAAATTGAGCTGCTGGTGTGTGTGTGTGTTTGTGTGTGTGTGTGTGTGTGTGAGAGAGAGAGAGAGAGAGAGAGAGAGAGAGAGAGAGTCAGGGAACAATGAGGAGGGAGAACAGACAGCTGGAGAAACAGATGTTCCTCTGCACACACACACACACACACACACACACACACTAACCTGACCCCCAAAACTACCCATTACACACACACACACACAAACCTGACCTCTAAACCTACCCATCTCACACACACACACACACACACACACACACACACACACACACACACTAACCTGACCACTAAAACCACCCATCACACACACACACACACACACACACACACACTAACCTGACCCCCAAAACTACCCATTACACACACACACACACACACGCACAAACCTGACCTCTAAACCTACCCATCTCACACACACACACACACACACACACACACAAACCTGACCTCTAAACCTACCCATCTCACACACACACACACACACACACACACACACACACACACTAACCTGACCACTAAAACCACCCATCACACACACACACACACACACACACACACACACTAACCTGACCCCCAAAACTACCCATTACACACACACACACACACACGCACAAACCTGACCTCTAAACCTACCCATCACACACACACACACACACAAACCTGACCTCTAAACCTACCCATCACACACACACACACACACACACACACACACACACACACAACCTGACCTCTAAACCTACCCATCACACACACACACACACACACTAACCCGACCACTAAATCCACCCATCACACACACACACACACACTAACCTGACCCCTAAACCTACCCATCACACACACACACACACACACACACACACACACACTAACCTGACTCCTAAACCTACCCATCACACACACACACACACACACACACACACACACACACACACACTAACCCGACCCCTAAACCTACCCATCACACACACACACACACACACACACACACACACACACACACACTAACCTGACCCTTAAACCTACCCATCACACACACCCACACACACACACTAACCTGACCCCTAAACCTACCCATCACACACACACACACACTAACCCGACCCCTAAACCTACCCATCACACACACACTCTCGCATGCTCCTTGTTTTTCAGTACTTGTGTTTCCGCTGCAGGCTGTGACATGAACACAGATGCTCCGACAAGAGGTGTGTGTGTGTGTGTGTGTGTGTGTGTGTGTGTGTGTGTGTGTGTGTGTGTGTGGGAGGGGTGGGTTCTGGGATATTTTTTTGTCCTGTAAATGTCCCACTGGCTTCATAACTGAATATGATAATCTTCTCCTCAATCTGCCTTTGCAAAAACACTCTTCCTGAAGAACGCAGAGCGCCCCAGTGCATGATGGGACCGTTCCAGATCTGACATCATGACAGAAAACACAAACTTTGAGTTGAAGTTCTGGACATATTGGTATTTCTATTCCTAAATAATAAACAATCAATTATGATTGATTATATAAGTCATAAACAACACCTCTGCTGGAGTCAGTGTGAACAGATGTGAGAAGAAATAGATTAAAAAATGAGTTTGAATAACTTATTTTGATGAGTTAAAGCAATGTTTAAATGTGTTTTCGCAACTTATTGATCATTTATATAAATAATATATAATCTATTAACTAATATGAAGATTCAAATATAAATATACAAAAACATTTCATGACAGTCAGGTTATTTTCAATCTAATTAATGATTATATAATATCTTATTGTGTACGTACAGTATATAGGATCAATTCAGGGAAATAGAGTAAACGTGAAAATATGAAAATGAAAGTTATTTTTTAATGTTTGTAACATTTGTTACAGTATATATCCATCTTTGGTAATTTCTTTTTGATTTAATTAAACCTTTATTTGATGTTTGAGCTGTTGTTCAGATACAGAACATGATAAACGTATGAAAGATTGCATTTATTGTTCGTGTGATTATAAATAAGGGATTCTCTAAAACATGAGTCAGTTTCACAGGATCTGAGATTTACCGGTCAGATAAAGACATCATTCCCAGACGTGCTTCGACTCGCTCATAACCAGCAGATGAAGATGAATATGAATATGAATGAGAGAGAGCGAATGGCTTTCCCCCGAGGAGCGGATGGGATATATGTGATGATTATGATTATCCTATTGAGACATAATCAGGCTATTAGTGTGAATCGTCTGTTTAAACAGGCCTGATCGTTATCCTATAAACACGTCCGTGTGACTAGCCCATAAATTAATAGCCTACAGATTTATTGACGGCTCTAAGAAGAATGTCGAGCTTAATAACTTTATTATGAATTTAAAAAAAAAATCAATTTTTTTTAATTACATTGAACTGACTTTAAAAAAATGAGTTTGAATAACAATATATATTTTTTGCAAATTGCTTAACTTATTTTGACGAGTTAAACCAATATTTAAACATGTGTTGTTGTAACTTATGCTACAACACACATGCGAAATATTTTCATGTATACAATGTATATAGATTTATATATAATTTATATTATATATAAATATTTTATATTTAAATAATATTTTTTTCTTAAATATACATGCATGTGTGTGTATTATAAAATAATTATACACAGTGCACCCACGCAAACTTTTAATCGTTTGACAGCCCTAATAAATATAATTATAGTTTAAAGTTATTACATATTTCTTAAAGTAAAATTTTAAATAGCAAGCTTCTAGGATGTGGTAAGTGTAGAGAAACTCAAAAAAATATAGGCTATAAAACCATACAAAAATAAACAAAACACTGCCACTGGCAAAGGGAAAAAAGCTAATGCATCTTGATTTAAGTATTTTTTAGATATTTGGACTGGAAACAAGACAAAAATAAAAAGAAAGAACGGCATTTTATGTATGTACTTAAATATATAATTAGCATACACTGTTATAATGACACCTAAATGAAGTGTAACCCAGTGTGGAATAGCCTTAGCAAGCTAGTGGAGAGATCCAGGCTGCATGTGTGTTTGAGCTCCGCCTCTTAACCTTTAACCCCCACAGAAACTATCTGAACTATTTACAGAGAGAGAGAGAATGTGTGTGTGTGTAATTTGATTTCAGTGGATCATGGAGCTTCGCTCAGACCGCGGTGTGTCGGACTCTCTTGCCCGCTCAGACGCGCCTCTCGCTCGGTCACTTCAGCTGAGGAGCGCCGCTGATCGGAACTAACGCTGGAGGACCGGATCGGTACCGATGGCTGATCCTCTGCGGAGGACAATTCTAGCCAAACTCAGGGGCAAGAAACCCAAAGGGAAAGACGCGAACCGGGCGAGAGAAGGTAAAGAAAAAGTTTCTCAAACGCAGTCAGACAGAGATTATTATTTATCACGTGAGATGAGAACCGGACCGGGGTCGCGAGAGCCGGACTCGCACCGGACCAGGGGCCCAGCTCCCGGGGTCTCGGATCCAGCCGAACCGAAGCGCTTCCACACGATCGGAGACTCGATAGGCTTCGGCAGTTGCGATACGAAACCCCAAACAGAGGCATTAAAACCAACAGATGGTCAAGATCAGACGCGTAAACAAACAAACGTTACATTACACGAGGAAAAGTCCGGGGAGATCAGTAGCACGGGCGACCCGAAACCCCGCGATATGTTTGATTATTTAGACGGAAATATCCAGGAAAGCGATTTAATCCAAGTTTTACAGAGTGCGTTGGAATATCGCGGAGATTTTAGGATTCAAAGCCCGACTTTTTTCCCCACCGAGCTGGAACTATCCGTGGCCCCCGGGGCCCCTCGACACCACTCGGTCGACAGCGAGGACGACGATTATTATGATAACCAAATTCTGCCATTTTACGAACCGTACGTTCAAAATCACGCGAACGAGCGACACGTAGTTGAGAAAATAACGAACAAAACCGCGCTCGAGACGACCCGACTGAAGTCGCAGTTAAAAGAAGCGTATTATCTGCTGCTAAACATCAGCTTCGACGGTCCGGTTGAGGATAACGTTAACGGGTTCGTGGAGGACGACAGCAGTTCGAGTAGCCTTAGCTCGGGTGTATCTAGCGGGCGCTTCTTTACGGTTCTCGGTTTAACGGAGAGCAGAAGTTTGGAGAATATTCTGAAGACCGGGAGTGAACCGGTTCTCCAGCGCTCGGTGAGCGATAGCCGGGTCACGTACTCGTTACGAAGCGCGGATCCTCCGGTTGAATCGGTTCACGAACTGGTCTCCCCGAACCCTACGGGAGTCCCCACGACAACACCGGGCACGCGCCGGTGCCGCGACGGTCCCGCGCACAAACACCCGGGAGTGACCGTGAACAAGATGCAGGAGTGGATGCAGAAAGGGCGCGTGCTCTCGACCGAGATGAAGCACCGGATCGCGGGATCCTCCGTGAGGCCGAAAGCAGGTACGCGGAGCCCGAGCCTCGGCCCTCTCCTAACCGGGTGTTTCTGTAACTGGTGTCGGGTTTTTCCTCGTAACACGAGCATGTTAGATATTTGCTCTTTACTAACACACACACACACACTTTGTTTCTGACTCTGAGAATCACATTATCGTGTCTTTAATCCGGAGCACCGGCTGAGAGTAAAACATGATTTGGTGTTGATGGTTCATTTAGACTGGAGTGTGTGGCGGGGAGGAATGTTTGTTTTGAGGAGACAACTGTTGATATAACTCTCTCTCTCTCTCTCTCTCTCTCTCTCACTCACTCACACACACACACACATTATTTGTCAACATTACTCTTAATATTCTCCAATAGGTGTGTGTGTGTGTGTGTGTGTGTTTACCCAGAGGGAGCTGCTCTCCAGAGATTCTTCTTCAGCGGGACACACACACACACACACACACACACACACACACACACACACACACACACACTGAGCCCCAGGGAGGGAATATTTGGAATGCCAAGGCCGTGGTTTCACTTGTTTGCTGTGTGTTCCCGAGGGCATGAATGCAGGATTACAGAAGACACATTACACATTTGTTAAACTGGGATTAGTGTGTTCTGTTATCCGCCGGTTATTCCAGTTGTAGGTGTGTGTGTGAGATGTCAACCAGTGCAATGAATGAACTAATGTTACTAGAGTGTGTGTGAGATCTCAACCAGTGCACTGGACTAATGTCACCAGGGAGTGTGTGTGCTCTGATTTATTACGTAACATTAGGAAAAAATATTTTAACCCTAATTCAAAAAGAAAAACGAAGAAATGATCTTTTGCTGAAGGAAAACGAGACCTGTTGTGTATCTTTAATATTATTTGCATTTGGACATTTTCTTGACAGTAGGCATTGTGTGTGTGCTCACACAGTGTATTATAATTCACTTCTAAAATCACGCATTTTAGTAATAAAGTGCAGTAAATAACATCACAGTGCAACAAAAAATTGGAAAAAAAAAACATTATGTAAAATACTAGGCCTATTTCTTTTGATTTTAAAGTAAAATATTTCTATATGAGATCCACATTTGTCAGCAACATTGTGGCCGGTGTGTTACCGCGAGCTGATTGGCCGGAGCTGGCGATGACATCATAACAGGATTGAATGTGAATGTGGCGCACGATAGATCGGGATCTAAAGAGGATTCGGGAATTATGGGAAAACTCGGATAACAGCGGCGTTTACTCGATCAAAGCTCCCAGAATGCATTAAAGCACGAGTTTAGCAAAGAAACACACTTTTACACGAGCTTTACTCGCAGGAGCTTTGGGTTGTTCTCTGCAGGACTTTTAAATATGTGAAAAGTGTCCAAATGTGTTTCTAGTTGTTTATTGGATCGTCCTTCTCCGGAAGTGTTTCGTTTGGCTCCTGATCTGTTTCTCCCGCTGTGTGGTGTGTGTGTGTGTGTGTGTGTAATTGTTTCCCGACTCCCTTGAGTTACGGCTTCTGTAACTGAATACGCTGCTGCTCCATATTTAGAAGTGTCTAAAGTTCACGCTTGTTTGTGCGTCTGATGTGCACGTGTGTGTGTGTGTGTGTGTAAATATTCAGAGGAAGGCAGTAAATGTGTGTTGGCTGGAATTCTCTGCGTGTGAGAGCTTGTCCTCCGTTATGAAAGACCCTTTAACTGAGTCTCGGCATTCACAGCTGAGCTTTTAACTCGATAACCTCGATCGCACACACACACACACCTCACACACACTCCGTAATGACCCGAACCCCGCAGCGGAACAGCGTCTGAAGCGCTTCTCTGTCTCGCGGTGTGGATGGATGCTCTGGAAACGGGTTCCTTCATCAGTTTAAAGCGCTCATTGATGAAGTCTTGACGTTGTTTTTAGGCTTGTGTGTAACTCATTACAAGTAACGTGAGTTAAGTAATCAGATTACTTTTTCAAGTATATTTAAAAAATACTTTCTTCTGTCAAATCAACTTTTATTTGGTTTGTGGTTCAGATAATGTATTATTTTGAGTTTCTGATTATTAAATTAATCTTCTTAATTAACTCAATATTTCAATTTCAATGAACTTTTTATCGGTTTCGGCTTTCAAATATAAAGAATTATCGGTTTCTGCTTTCAAATATGAAGAATTATCGGTTTCTGGCTTTCAAATATGAATATGAAGAATTATCAGTTTCAGCTTTCAAATATGAAGAAATATCGGTTTCTGGCTTTCAAATATGAATATGAAGAATTATCGGTTTCAGCTTTCAAATATGAAGAAATATCGGTTTCTGCTTTCAAATATGAATAATTATCGGTTTCTGTTTTCAAATATGAAGAATTATCGGTTTCTGCTTTCAAATATGAATAATTATTGGTTATTGGCTTTCAAATATAAAGAATTATTGGTTTCTGCTTTCAAATATGAAGAATTATTGGTTATTGGCTTTCAAATATAAAGAATTATCGGTTCCTGCTTTCAAATATGAAGAAATATCGGTTTCTGCTTTTAAATATGAAGAATTATCGGTTTCTGCTTTCAAATATGAAGAATTATCGGTTTCTGCTTTTGAATATGAAGAATTATCGGTTTCTGCTTTCAAATATGAAGAATTATTGGTTATTGGCTTTCAAATATAAAGAATTATCGGTTCCTGCTTTCAAATATGAAGAGTTATCGGTTCCTGCTTTCAAATATAAAGAATTATCGATTTCTGCTTTTTAAATATAAAGAATTATCGGTTTCTGCTTTTTAAATATAAAGAATTATCGGTTATCGGCTTTCAAATATGAAGAATTAACGGTTTCTGCTTTCAAATATGAAGAATTATCGGTTTCAGCTTTCAAATATGAAAAATTATCGGTTTCTGCTTTCAAATATGAATAATTATTGGTTATTGGCTTTCAAATATAAAGAATCCTTGGTTTCTGCTTTCAAATATAAAGAATAATCGGTTATCGGCTTTCAAATATGAAGAATTATTGGTTTTGGCTTTAAAATATGAAGAATTATAGGTATTGGTAAAATTTTACATATTGTGTGTGTGTTTTTAAACTCGAGGTGTGTGTGATTCAGATCGACGCTGACACCTTGTTTTTCCTCTCCGGGTCTCCATGAGTCTCCACAGGAGAATCAGCCGAGGAGGAAAGATCCGTTAAAGAGCTTATCGAGAGCTCAAATCCTGCTTACATAAGAGCGGACTCACATGCTTCAGTCTGGGGCACTTCAACTGTACCGACACACACACTCCAGCATCTATGATCATCATACACTGACACACACTCCAGCATCTGTGATCATACACTGACACACACTCCAGCATCTATGATCATACACTGACACACACTCCAGCATCTATGATCATACACAGATACACACTCCAGCATCTATGATCATAAACAGACACACACTCCAGCATCTATGATCATAAACAGACACACACTCCAGCATCTGTGATCATACACTGACACTGTTTTCAAGTCAAACTGTCTGGAAATGAGATTGAGAAACGTGATAATGCACATCACTACCATATTTACCGTAGCATGTCACAGCAAGACTTAATCTCGTCCGTAAATCACGTCCCACACACGTACACACACACACACACACTCACACGTACAGTAGAGCTGAAGGATTCAGGATGAACTGAGAATCAACGTTAGTTTGTTTAAAATATAGATCACGATGCAAAGTGAGATATTTCAAGCCTTTAATTGTTATAATTGTGATGATTGTGACTTATAGATTATAATATTCTAATTTTGAATTTGGGGTTTTCATATCTGTAAGTCATAATCATCAACATTAGAACAAAAAAAGTTCTGAAATATCTTGAAATATCTCACTTTGCATGTTATGAGTCTATATAATATATTAGTTTCTTATATTAGTAAGTTGAATTACTAAAATAAATGAACTTTTGCATGATATTCTAGTTTCTCGAGTCTCACCGGTGCATTAACGAATGCACATTTATGGTCTACCGATGAGCATTAGAAACTAAATCTGAATCTTTTGAATGGTAGTGTACATATTGCATATGAATGTCATGTGACTTTGAATGTCATGGATCTGCGAGAACAATAGCAGGAACGTCTGGATCTGTCATATCGGTAAAATCATCATAATTGTGTGTTTGGGACGTGGCTTATGATGGAGAAACTTATGTTTTTGTAATAAGGCTCTCAAAAATTATATAAAAATTTGTTATCGGTCAACATATCGGTTATGAGCTTTCAAATATAGAGAATTATCGGTTATCGGTATCGGTAAAAATGTTCATATCGGTGCATCCCTATTATGTTTCATTTCAGCATTATTCAATTAACAACAATGTTTTTTAGTAATTTAGTTTATTGAGAACAACACTGGTTGCAAATATTATTAGTTTGCTGAAGGTTTTGTGGATACACAGTTTTTTATTTTCAGATTTCATTAGTTTGTTTTAGTTTTCGTTTTGTGTTAAATATTTCCTAAATTGTTTGTATTTTTTATTTCAGCTAGTAATTTTAGTACTTTCAACTTATTCCATGGCAAAATTTCTAATATTAATTTAGTTTAAGTTTTATTAATCTAATACTTATATTTTATATCAGCTTTATCATTACTGAAAGATATAGCAATCGGATTTTTATATATATATATATATATTTCGCTTGATCAAACCGGATGGACTTGCATGTTTTTGTGCTAATCACAGATTCATTTAAATTAATTTCACTTAATTAATTTAAACTCATATTCCACCCATATAATATATTTAATGTCAGTTTGATTATGCACTGTTGTTCTAACCGTACGCACTTGCATGATGTGCTAATCATAGAGAAGTCATTTAAATTAGCGCTACTTCCAAGTTTCTTTTGTGACGTTTTGCGTTTTTTTTCTTTCATAGCACCGATGGAGTGTGTCGCCGGGTCGTCAGGTGTGTATCCGCGAGACCTGTTTGCACCGTTCAACCACATCACTGTCTCCAAAAAGCGCAACTGGCTCCAGCAGAGCGTTCTCAGGCCCCGGCTAGCCGACGACAACGACGCCGACGACGAGGGCGAGATTTGGTACAACCCTATTCCTGAGGACGAAGAGCCCGACTGCGTTCCCACCATCAGGGTGTCTCACACGGGTCCTGTGGTCGACGGCGACGGCGAAAAACCGACACTCACGTGCAAAACGCAGGAGGAGAACCTCACCGTCAGAGCGACAGGTATTTTACGTTTGTTTTCCGAGTTGGAATGCCAATTTTCACCATCAATTGCGTTTGTTCTTGTTGCGTGAGCGTCGAGTGCGTGGAGGCGGGAGTAATGGGCATTTCAGATATTTTGAATTGGGACTGCAGTTCCAGTTTCCACCACTAGCTGTCAATCTTACAGAGTCCACCTGTGTCATATTAAGGAGGATCTGTTGACAGAAATGCAATATCATATTCATAACCATATGTAAGGTATTTTTACACTACTGAAAACAATGAACCGCTAAATAGATTAAAAAAAAAATTAAACGGAATAAGTTGTAATATAAAATATAATATTAATAATTATTATTATTGTTGTTATTATTAAATAAAAGTATTAAACAAAATGTTATTATAATAATAGTAATTAAAATTATTGTTATATGAGGATTATTGTTACTAAATAAAAGTATTAAACAAAATAAGGAATATTACGATTGTACCATTTATATTTTTAAGAGATATGTAATCGAGTATTTAATAATTATTATCATTAAATTGTAAAATATGAAACAAATTAGAAATATTACTAATATATGATTATAGTTATGAAAGAATTATATTAAACAAAATATATAAATATATATAAATATAATAACAATAATGATAATTGTCATTGTCATTTATCATTGTTATTAATATTATTATTACGAAATAAAGTATTACATTTAAAAAGAAATATTACTATTGTAATTAAATTATATAACGATAATTACTATTATTATTTTTAGTACTTAAAATGTTAAACAAAATAAGGAATTTATTTTGAGATAAATTATTTTAATAATAATAATTCTTGTTTATTTACTTATTTTACAGGATAACGGTAACATTACAGTACTGATGCTTATGGCATTAAGGGACCTCCTCGTTAAACCACACAGATGTCTGATGATATAAGATCCTGAGCTGTGGTGTGTGTGTGTGTGTGTGAACACACAGATGTTTGTGTAATGTTAATGTGATCTGTAATATCAGTGTTAGGCACAGGGTTTATGACCGGGATCATATCATCAGATCTATATTTAGCGAGTTATGAATGTGTGAGATTGTTGACTAATGCAGTCATGCGTATTAGAGAGGCTGTCAGCGACACACACACTCCTGGCTCTGTGTGAGCGCTCATCAGTGTGTGCAAACTGCAGTCCATACATATATTTATATATATAGGACTTGTATGATATATTTAGAAATTACATGTAAATAGTTATTTCTTCTTCACTAGTTTTTAGTAAAGTTATTCTGTGTGTTGGTTGAGTTGAGTGTGTGTGTGTGTGTGTGTGTGTGCGTGTGTGTGTGTGTGAAACACAAGCGGCTCAAACGCCAATCCAGCTCTCGCTCTGACATCACTGATGACACAGAGACGCTAATATTACCCATAATCCCCTGGGTGGCAGGTAACCGGATCTGAGTGTGACATTGTGAAAGGCAGTGTGTGTGTGTATGTGTGTGTCTGTGTGAGTGAGTGAGTGAGTGTGTGTGCTGTGTATAATTATTTTGTATATATAAATACACACACATGCATGTATATATTTAAGAAAAAAAATGTGTTTTTAATATATAAAATATTTATATATTATATAAATTATGTGTGTGTGTATATATATATAGTAAATATATGCATTTGTGTTTTTATATATACAAAATAATTATACACACACACACACACACATATATATATATATGTGTGTGTATATTTCATATGTACATTTAATATATATATATAATTCTTTATATGGATATGATGAAGTCACAGAATGCTAAAATGATCTGTAAAGAATATTTTAATATCTGTTAATGGTATGAAACTTATTGTAGAGAGACGTATAATCAGAGAGCGCTCCTGCTCCGGATAAACGAATGATGTTCATATACGCCAGCTCAGCTCTTCAGTCATTAGTTCAGCTCATCTCACACTCATGAATTAAACGAGAGCCTTAAAGTATTAATGAAGTGTGTGTGTGTGTAATTGAGCTTTATTCTGTGGCTCTGAATGAAACCTTTGAATCATTTACAGAAAGAACAGATCTGGGATCAGTTCAACACACAGTCCATGACATCAGACTGCACTCTCATCGCAGATAAACACACGTGTGTGTGTGTGTGTGTGTTTGTGTGTGTGTGTATGTGTGTGTGCGTCTGTGAGTGCATCTGTTTGCGTTAGTGTGTGTCTGTGAGTGTGTGTGTGTGTGTGTGTGTTTGTGAGTGAGAGAGTGTGCATGTGTGTGTGTGTAGGGGGTTCTATTTTTTTGTATATCCATGTGTGATTGTGTCTGTGTGTGAGTGTGTGTGTTTGTTTGTAAGTGAGAGTGTGTGTGTGTGTTTTTGTTAGTGTGTAATTTTGTCTGTGTGTGTGTGTGTGGGGGGGGGGGGGGGGGTGTTCTATTTTTTCTATGTCCGTGTGTGTGTGTGTGTGTGTGGGGGGGGTGTTCTATTTTTTCTATGTCCGTGTGTGTGTGTGTGTGTGTGTGTGACAGTTTTAAGGCTGTAAAATGTCTTCTGACACTCTATAATTAGTGTGACTGGTGACCAGATCGACCCACTGACACCTGCCACTATCAGACATGCTAAATAATCACACACACACACACACACACACACACACACACACACACACACACTGTCAAGGAGCATTAGCAATTCTTTCAGATATATCATATCACAATGTATATACGAAAAACGTTTACAAGTTTGCATGTGTGTTTGTGAGTGCATGTGACGTGAGTGAGTGTGTGTGTGTTTGTCTGAGTGCCTGTTTCTGTGTGTGCGAGAGTGTGTGTGTGTGTAAAACGGATGCACCCGACCCATGTGTACAAGAACTACATAAGATGGTTCATAAACGATGACAAAAACTTTTTATTTGGTTGATCTGTCCCTTTAAAGAAACACTGCTTTTTTTCAAAAGTGTGATTCCCTGTGGCATCTCTCTCTCTCTCTGTCTCTCTCTCTCTCTCTCTCTCTAACAGAATCGGGTCTTTGTTTTATCTGGCGGGTTAGTGCCACATCAAACGGCGGGTGTTGAAGGAGGCTAACTCCGGCAACAGAGCCGCTGTTGTAGTAAAGCAGACGAACATGTCATGTGATCAGAGAGGAGGAGAGGGCGAGGGAGAGAGATGAGGCTAATCTGCAACTTTATTAGAAATCCGGTTCGTAACGGTGAAGTGCTGTGGAGGAGATCACGGCATCCAAGGGCCCGCAGTCTCTCGTTAAAGGAATCTACGAATCTAGAGCTGATTATGATGGAGCGATTTAAAGGGGTGACGACGATTTGTTACTTTTTGAGAATGATCAAAAAACACACACCGTCCCTTTAAATGCAAATGAGCTGCTGCAGAGGGCGGAGCTACAACAGTCCGATTACCTGAAAATTTCAAAAATTGTTTAGCCTTTTTGCCTTTTATGTTTCGGAGTCGGGCAACGATGGCGAGACTCAAGAAGAAGTGACGACATGTAGAAGCAACAGGACGTTTCTAAGTAGTTAGTCAGTCTATTTTTACGCATCTGATGTGGAGTTAACGATCTTCAAGTCTTTGAGTAGCATATTCTGTCTTGATAATCTATAAATCGTGTCAACATTACACACCAACTACAGCTAGAAAAGGGAAATCATCCTTTACCACCCCTTTAACCACTGCGCTCTCGGCCAGAGGAGGTCTGGGTAAACGCTCCGCTCTGGAATTTTCCACAGATGTTTCGTGTTTTTGATGTGTGTGGCTGTTCTGGGTAGGGAATTTTTTGGGATATATGTAGTTATTAAGTTGTGCATGTACTGTATGTGTGTGCGGAGCAAAGGGGGAATCCTGTGGACTGAACAGGAGTGAACAGGCAGAAGGAATTATGGATAATGGGTCAAGTTTGTCCATTTATTGGGCTTGTTTTAGGCACACAACAAGGGGATGGAATAATTTGATGATACGGTCAAACCAAAGATTATTCAGAAACCAGATATAATTTTTCATATTTTTTTTAACTAGTGTGTGCAAGACACTATAGTTCATTTATGTAAGAGAGCAGAGCAAAATAAAGTAAACGGTGACATATTACACCCAAATATTCTTCATACAGCGACTACCAGTGAAAAGTTATTCCTCCACTTTGAGCTGATGATGTGTGTTTTCTGTAAGTGCTAATGCTCTTTTTACACACACACTGAACAACATGAAGCATTGCTTGAGCTAAACTGCTATTATCTAATTGTGTAGTTAAATTTAACAGATCTTCAACATAATTCATGTGTGAGAGTCCAACAGAAGGACGGACAAAACCAGTCCAATATCCATTGATTCTTGTCATATTTTATTATCATGTTCTAACTATAGCAAATAAACCATGATAATGTGAGAAATGTTGAAGGTGTCAGACTCAGAATAAAGTTTGGTTTGAATAACTGAAGATGTAAGAAGTGGTAACGCTGAATTATTAAGCACCAGTTGCACTGAATTAAAGTCCTTAAACACTCATGTGTCTGCACTGCTTCTACTGATTAAGGATTTTGCTTTAAACATCCCAAATAACTGTTACTTTCAGAAAAGAGTTGGGCATGCAGTTCTAGAAAAATACTTTGAAGCGTCTATCGATTCGAATACGTTTTTTTTGTGTGTGTGTATGTCTCTCTTACAGTGATTTAATTATAGTTCCCCTGTAGTCAATCATTTTATCCCTTAAAACTCATCTTTGATCACCAAAATTACATATTTAAAAGTTTTTTCCTTAATAATAATGTATTTTATGCTTTAAAATATCTTGAATGTAACTCGACACCCTGGCCTCATTTAGAATACGTGGTTCTATGAATATGCAAATGAGCCCCGCCTCCACTACTCAGCTCAGAGATCCACTCTTTGACGATCACACGTTGATCAGGGGTGCGTTTCCCGAAAGCATCGTTAGCCAACAATGGTCGGAAGTTCCGTCGTTATCTGCATAGTTTCACGAGTCGGTGTTTCCCGTAACCATCGTTCCAACGGATATTCGCAAACAACATCGCAAAGTTGTGTGGTTTTGTGGTTAGAGGCATCGTTTCTATATTGCATCACATTTGGAGGTAATAAATCCTTATCTTGAGCAAAATAAGCAAGCTGACATTCAGTACAACGGTGCCTTTTATTTACAATACATACAAATGGAATTTACGTCTTTTAGTTTTTCAAAAGATTTGAACTAACGCGTTTGAAGAGTGCGCATGTGCGAACGTGCTCTACTATGTGAGAACGAGCCAAATATTGAGTCTGGTAATAAAGCAAAACAACGGAGAACAATTAGAAATAGTCCTCAGATGACATGTCTGTAATTTATATAAAACAAATCTAGCGTTAATTGGATCTCAAACAGTTTCATTAAAAGTAGTTATCACTCAACGACGTGCGAAACCAACGTGGTTGAACGATACTTTGCGACAGTGGGTTTCGGGAAACAGTCGTGATTAGCTAGTTGATTTTTCCAACGATGCATCGTACTATGGTAGCGAAACAGCGAACTACGTCGTTGTACGGGAAACGCACCCCAGATTGGTTACAAGGAAGTTTGTACCTCAGCAATGCTGTCTTGTCTTGTATAACACCACATTAGACGTATAAAAAAAACATTAAAAGCTGGATTTTCATTTCAGGGGGACTTCAAAAAGTACTCCCACACGATTTAGAGTTGATTTTTCCCAACGACTAGCGGCAATTTACTAATTGAACCCTCCTTTTCTTCCCGTAGATCCTTCAGAGCAATCAGCTGGTGGACTTTCTCCCTCTTCTAGTCCAAACCCAGCTAAAAGGAGCACAGCTATCAACTGGTCTTTCCCCGATAAAATCAAGTCACCACGGACTGTCCGGAAACTTTCTATGAAGATGAAGAAACTGCCCGATCTTAGTCGGAAGCTTAGCGTTAAAGGGAACCCTAGCAATGTGTCCATCAGCAACAGCCAATCAGAACCAAGGGCTCACTCACCTAGAGCCAATGGGATTGCAGAACTGGGCCAGTCCCGGCCCAGGCTGTCTCCGTCGGGTGTTACGACTGCATTGGCGAGTGGTAATGTGATTTGGCGGTACCATCTCGACAGCAGTGTTTCTACTCAGCACAACTTTGATAAAAGGAGGAGCAACTGTGGCGGCATTCCCAAATCGGCAAGTAAGGGAGGTTACCTAAGTGACGGAGACTCGCCTGAACTTGTGGCCAAGTCGGGGAAACACGGGAACTCTGAACGAAAGAACTGTAAAGCCCGAGATCCCAATGGGAATGGCGGAAGTCCGAAGCTCCCCGGCACCGAGTTGGATATCGATGCCTTCCGATCGTACAGTTTCTCCGAGCAGCCGAAGTGCCTAACCTTCATCTCTGGACTAATGAGTTTGCACTTCTACGGTGCAGAGGACTTGAAGCCACCACGGGTCGATTCCCGCAATGTTTACTGTGCCATTCAGGTGGACTCTGTCAACAAAGCTCGGACGGCTTTGCTTACCTGTCGCACGGCCTTTCTAGACATGGACCACACCTTTAACATTGAGTTGGAGAATGCCCAGCACCTCAAGCTTGTGGTCTTCAGTTGGGAATCAACCCCACGACGGAACCGGGTGTGCTGCCATGGATCCGTGATTCTCCCGGCGTTGTTTCGTGTGAGTAAGACACACCAGCTCGCGGTCCGTCTGGAACCGCGCGGGATGATCTACGTCAAGCTGAGTCTCATGGAGCAGAGGCAGAACTCCCTCGATGGCCCGGAGGGGGATCACGAAACGCAGGTTTTCGGCGTAGAGGCTCGGCGCGTGGTGGAACGGGAAGCTTCTGGATTAATGGTTCCACTGCTTATCGAGAAATGCATCTCTGAGATCGAGAGGAGGGGTTGTCAGGTGAGTGAGCGGAGCAGATCTTTTAGGCTCTTAAACCTGCTTGCAGTTCCTCATCAAATTTCCAATTTAAAGGTGAATCGTGTAATTGTTTTGATGCCTAATCACTCGGTACAAAGTTCTCCTATTGCAGTTTAATCTGTAACTATAAGTAAGCCATTGATATGCCGACTTTATGAGCAGCATCCCAAGGTGGCACCTTCAAAAGAGTCCTAGAACAGTTGGAAACGGGACTACCAGTGATGGGTCAGAAAGAGCAGAAGAGATGTTTGTGAAACTTGTTTGAGTTTTGCAGTTTAATTTACTCCCACTAGTAGCCCAGAAATAGCGCACTCTTGTTACTCCATGGCTAGATTCAGACTGCAGGTGAAATATGATCCCAATATAATATAATCCGATATTCCATATTGATATGGAAGACGGCTGCCAAGGTAGTCAGTGGAGAGGAGAGATAGTGATAGAGGCAATTGAGTGGAAATGGACACTGGGGTTACAACCCTACTCTTTACAAGAAGTGCCATTGGATTTTTTAATGACCACAGAGAGTCAGGACCTCGGTTTAAGTCAGGACCTCGGTCTCATCCGAAGGTTACAGTATAGTGTTCCCATCACTATACTGGGGCGTTAGGACCATAGACTGCAAAGAAAATGTGGGTGTAGTGTGTGTGACGTCACCCGTAGTGTTTCTGAAGAGCATTTTTGAAGCCCAAAGTGGGCGGAGACGGCCGTCGCCATCTTGGCAGCGCGTCATTCCCGAATAATCGTAAAAGTGCAGCGAGGCGGATTAGCTGAGGTGACTTGACGCTAACAGATAGCAGACAAACGGCTAGCAGAAATCCACCTGTCACTCAAGTGGCCACGCCCTTAATTACGCAGAACTTTCAGGCTTAATATAATTTAAACAGATGAGTTTAACCCCCCTCACAGTTTTCATGAAGGGCAGAATTACCTATATAGACCAAAACCACTTTTTGCACCAGGTTATAAACATGTTTTTTTTTCTGCTGTAAAGTTGGGCAGTTTGACATGGGGCTTTATGGGACTTTTGCAGCCGATCTTTAGTGGCCACAGAGAATGTCTAATTGAAGAGAATTGGCACTGGCTGGTTACTTCCGGGTTCTGGACTGGCTGCAGTAACGCGTCTCTGTCCATGCGGGGGCGCTCGCGGTCGAGTGCAGAATGAATGGGAGTCAATGGGGTTTCACCCCCAGAAATCCACTTTTCTCAGGATGTAATTTTTTGTCAAGTAATTTGCATTTAAAAGGGAGGGCTAAGATAATACACTCAGATGAAAATTGCATTTTTAAGTTCACTTATCGGTTCTAAAAATCCGTTCAAAAATGTGATGATGTCACACAATAGCAGAATGCTAGCGTGTTCTGGCCAACAACGGCCTAACCTGTAAGAAATCAAAGGGACACAAGTACTCGTTCATTCGACTTTTGGCCTATAATCTATATTGAACTTGCGGAATCAACAATAAAATGTATGTTGATTTAACGACAAGCAGGTGAAAGAGACACTTTTAGCCGTTTAGCCCCATAGACTCCCATTCATTCTGCTCTCGCCCGCGATCACCCCCAGTGGAATTCTAATGGAACTGCAACCAAGATGACACACAACAGGGCTAATAGGAAGTGCTGAGGCTCTCCGTTAGATGGGCTCTGGTGGCCAGTCGATAAACTGCAGTTTAAGTCACTTCCGTGTTGGATTCAAGAGGGAGACAGGAAGGTTTCTGCTTGGTTTGAACACAAACAGACCACAGGGTGAGCGCCCCCTACTGGCCTCACTAATCCCTCTTCCAGCCCCCACCTGGGTTTCCCTGCTTAGCTTCAGTGGGTGACTAGTGTTAGGCTATATGGTGATATATCTAAATCTTTGCACATGCGGGTCAGTTCAAGATCATGACCAGTTCGCACTCAAACCCGATATTAGCCAAACAAAACAGTGGAGCACCAAGACTTGCAGTATGAATGTAGCCTAGTTGCCCAGAAATGACACACTTTGCCTTGAAGTGTATGAGTGTCTTCTGTCATTTGTTAGGCTTTGGTTAAAGTGAGCTCGCCAACCGTTCTAAAGTCCGTGTCTATGGACATTACACGCTCACACAAACAAGCTTAGCAAGGCCTCTCTATGGGTTTGTGTGCACAGGCATATTGCCAAAGTTCTAGCCATTCATCTCCGTTACACACACACACACACAATCTGTCTCTGTTACAGTGTCACCCAGAGTTTAACGCTGTTCTCGTCCATTCATCCCACCAAGTGTGTCTGCTGTCAACCCTCAAAACAACTCTTGTCTGCTGTTCTCAGATCAGATGTACCCCAATACTCACGCATGGTCAATCTGACAGCTAAAGCCCATATATCTGAGATATATAGTGCAAAAGTTTATGTAATTCAGTTTAAAAGGTGAAACTAATGTGTTATATAGACTCATTACATGCAAAGTGAGATATTTCGAGGCTAAGCCATAATCATCACAAATAGCTTGAAATATCTCACTTTGCATGTAATGAGTCTATATAATATATTAGTTTCACCTTTTAAGTTGAATTACTGAAATAAATTAACTTTTGTACGATATTCAAATTTTTTGAGTTTCTCCTGTATATATATACACACAAGTTTAGCATGTTTTTTCTTGCGCTTGAAGTCGCACTGTTGTGCTGTAATTTTTTTTAGATGATGTAACCTAGCAAGGTCATGTGACAAATGTGTAGCAAGGAATGCACAATATATCGGTGACCATATCGGTTTCTATCGGCCGATATATGTTGATTTTTAATGTTGTTGTTATCGGCCTGATAAGAATTATTTTCAATTGCTTTAAATATGACTGTAAGAAAGGAAAATACAGTTAAGTGTAATTTTCAACAAGTCTGTCATAAAAGCTACGTAAAATTATAATGAGAACATTATAATTGTTTGCTTGTGGCTTTTAATTTTTTGTAATCAGACTTTTGAAAATTTTGGATTGAGTGTATAACCAATATATCGGTTATCATCTTTCAAACATAAAGAATTATCGGTATCAACTATAATGTTCATAAAAAGTCACATACTAGTTAAGTTAGTGTGCAGTATTTAGGATTTTTTAGCATCTGAAGTAACAACTACATTTGTAGCCAAAATCAAGAAGAACTGTTCCTGGATTCATGCGGCGTAGTGAGGTCATGTGACAAGTGCACTTCTGGTACAGTTTCGACTAATGTGAATATGCTTGGTCATGTGACATTAATTGTGTTCACTGCCCTTTAAAAGCTAAAATGAAGTATATTCTATGTAGTTGTTCTGTATTTAGTTCACTGAATTATAATATTGTTGGTAAGTGAACTTGTTTTAAGGTGGGCGCTCTGCTGATCACGATGTGTGTGGGAACTTTACTAAAGCTTGTATAGTTTGCCTTAAGACGCACGACATGCGAAGGTCACGCATGCTGAAGGAATGCTTCTTATGAACTGTGGCCGCGGGGAAACATCCATCCAGTGTGTGTGTGTGTGTGTGTGTGTGTGTGTGTGTGTGTGTGTGTGTGTGTGTGTGTTAATGATTGGCTGTGTGCCGTGAGGGTTTTTCCCCAGCCCTTCTTCCCTGTTTAACCCTTTTGTTGCCTTTTTGACCGACAAATTGTACGTTGTTTTTTTTTTACTTTATCGGAATGGTACGAAACGTGGTAAAGTGTGTGTGTGTGTGTGAATGCACAAAAAGGTTAAATGGTCCTGAAATAAATCGTCACATTTGTGTTTCTCGCGGTCAGAAATGACTGAGTTTCCTCTAGTGGAAGCGTTTGGTACTGCAGTCGAACACACTCTCACTGAACGCTTATTTTTGTAAAAATATGAAGCTCAAATTTGAAGCATAACTTGTTTAGATTTATGGCTTTGATTTTCTTGCCGTTTTAAAGTAAAATGTGTTTTTGAAAATATAAATTTGCTGTGTTTGCGCATTAGCCTGACCTCTAAGAGCCGCTCCGGACAGTGTGTGTGTGTGTGTGTGTGTGTGTGTGTGTGTGTGAGTCTAGTGGAGACGTGTGGCTGCAGCCCAAATCAAACATTCCTAGTGTGGTTTAGTGTGTGTCACGCTAGCGATCGAGTCTGCGGTCACTGAGAGTCACAGAGTGTGTGTGTGTGTGTGTGTCGCAGAGAGCAGAGGAAGCGGTCGCTGGATTCAGGAACTCCTCGGCTGTTAGAACAAGATATTATTTCCTCTGGGTGACATTTTTAGAGTTTAACACACACAGACACGCCTACATAAAGGCACACACACATACAGATACACAAACACAGGTACACACACACATGCATACAGACACACACAACTCACATTTGTTTGATTGACAGGTTGTGTTTGACAACTTGTGTGTTTGATTGACAGCTGTTGTGTTTGACAGCTGTGTGTTTGATTGACAGTTGTTTTATGATTGACAGCTGTGTGTTTGATTGACAGTTGTTTTATGATTGACAGCTGGTGTGTTTGATTGACAGCTGGTGTGTTTGATTGACAGTTGTGTGTTTGATTGACAGCTGGTGTGTTTGATTGACAGCTGGTGTGTTTGACAGCTGTGTGTTTGATTGACAGCTGTGTGTTTGATTGACAGCTGGTGTGTTTGATTGACAGTTGTGTGTTTGATTGACAGCTGGTGTGTTTGATTGACAGCTGTGTATTTGATTGACAGCTGGTGTGTTTGACAGCTGGTGTGTTTGATTGACAGTTGTGTGTTTGATTGACAGCTGGTGTGTTTGATTGACAGCTGGTGTGTTTGACAGTTGTGTGTTTGATTGACAGTTGTGTGTTTGATTGACAGCTGGTGTGTTTGATTGACAGCTGTTGTGTTTGATTGACAGTTGTGTGTTTGATTAACAGGTGGTGTGTTTGATTGACAGCTGTTGTGTTTGATTGACAGTTGTGTGTTTGATTACCAGGTGGTGTGTTTGATTGACAGCTGTTGTGTTTGATTGACAGTGTGTGTGTTTGATTGACAGCTGTTGTGTTTGATTGACAGTTGTGTGTTTGATTGACAGTTGTGTGTTTGATTGACAGGTTGTGTTTGATTGACAGCTGTGTGTTTGATTGACAGGTGGTGGGTCTGTATCGTCTCTGTGGTTCGGCTGCGGTGAAGAAGGAGCTCCGGGAAGCGTTCGAGAGGGACAGTCACAGCGTCGAGCTCTCGGAAAACAACTACCCGGATATCAACGTCATCACAGGTATGAACACGCGTGTTACGGTTACACACATTTACATATCAACTTTCCATTTTGTTCAGCATAGATTTATGTGTGTGTGTGTGTGTGTGTGTGTGTGTGTGTGTGTGTGCACATGTGCGTTCAGGCGTGTGCTTATATGTGTGTTGTGTGAGCTTGATGCCCGCTGTGTAGTTTTGTATGAGCAGGTGGTGTTTATTTGCCTTGTGTGGCTGAATGTCCCATCATGCATCTGGCCACCAGCCAGCCAATCAATCTGCTATATGTAGCCCACTTTTACATATCAACATATCAATATTGTTCAGCGTATATATGTGAGTGCATGTGCGTGCGTAAGTGTGTGTGTGTGTCTTCAGTTGCTGCTCATGACATGCTGCTGTCTCAGTCACACACACTTCCGAGGTCAGAGGTCACTTCTGACTGAATTAGCGCTTCTATTTGCAGTGTGCTAATCATCGTGTGTGTGTCAGTGAATCTGAAACCCCTGTGGGACTGTTGAGGACACCAGCTCATGAACACACAGTAAAAACACACTTATAAAGTTAGTGTAAGGGGACAGAATCTACAGTTTGTACAGTATAACATTATTTCGTCAATGGATTCCCCACAAAGTAGCTAAATAAACGTGTGTGTGTGTGTGTGTGTCTGTATTTAGCTCTGGCTCAGCCCCACAAACCACATATTCAATTGTGTGTGTGTGTATTTATTTACTTTTTTAATCTATTATTTTTGATTATTATAATCTAGTTTTTATTTGTCATATTTTTATGTATTTGTTTTTTTTTATCAAGTTTTCTTAATTTATTTTAATCTAATTCTTATCAGTTATTTATTTATTTTATTTGTTTATTCAAATCTTGTTTTTATGTTTTTACATTTTCATGAATTATTTTACATTTATTTGTTTGTGTTTTACTTATTTTTATTTATTTCAATATTGTTTTTATTATGTATTTATTTACATATTTTTTATCTTTAATCGACTTTTCTTATTTTTTTTATCTAATTCTTATGTTATTTTTACAACACTTATTTTTATGAATTACTTTTACATTTATTTATTTGTTTATTTTCTTGTTTTTAATTTTTTTATATTATCTATATATAATTTTATTGATATTTTTATTGATTGGTTTAATTATTATTTTTATCATTTATAATTTTTTTTTTATAATTTATGTATTTGTTTATTTATATATTTATTTAAATTATATTTTTATTTATTTAATCTATTTATGGATTTATTATAATTTAATTTTTATGTTATATATTTTTAGTTTATAAAAGATTTATCTATATCTTTTTTTCCTCTATTTCCTGTGGGCTGTTTTGCTGTGCTGATCTGATGTGTGTGTGTGTGTGTGTGTGTGTGTGTGTAGGCGTGCTGAAGGATTTTCTGCGAGAGCTTCCTCGTCCTCTGATTACTCCGCCGCTGTACGAGTCGGTTCTGGAGGCGATGTCGAAGCGGCCGCTGCTGATGGGAAGCGGCGTGTGTGAGAACGACCTGCTCGACACGGATCACGCCGTCAGCCTGATGGAGATCCTGCCCGACGTGGAGAAGGTACAGGGACACTATCCATGACCTCACGTGTGTGTGTGTGTGTGTGTGTCTGCCACTGGTGTGAAGTGTTTGAGTAAATGTAATTAGTTACCGTATTTAAAGAAATTGGAATTGGTAGCGTGTAAAGAGTTATCTTCACTGTAAGGGATCTGTGCTTTACTCAAGGATGGTTCAGGTCGTCTCACACCTGTGGTTTCTGCTCTCCAGGCGACCCTGCGTAAGCTCCTGGATCACCTGAAGCGCGTGGCGTCTCATCACGAGGTGAATAAGATGACCTGCCAGAACCTGGCGGTGTGTTTCGGACCGGTTCTGCTCAGCCAGCGGCAAGAGGCGTCGTGTCACGGGAACCGGGTCTTCATCGACTCCGAGGAGCTGGCCAGCGCTCTGCACTTCAAGAAGCACATCGAGGTGCTGCACTATCTGCTCCAGCTCTGGCCCGGTGAGAACTGAACACTCGCTATTATACATTACCCTCATTATAATAAACGGCATGTGAGATTCACACACATTCGATTCGTTTCAACTTCTGGAGAGAAATAGCGCAGACACTGGAGAAAGATGAAACTCCCTAGAGCACATGGGTCTCCCGCTTGCGTTCGCACACGCTATCAAAAATATAAAGTATCAAGTATTCTCTGGACTTCAGAGCAGCGAATCTAATTGTTTAGCTCTCATTTGTAGATTGTATATTTATTTGTGCTTGTCTTTTTGTTTTATTTTACTCGTCCCATCACATGTAGGCCGCAGCTAAAATCACCAAAGGGTTTAGAGGGCAGATCGGGGCAGGTAAACGGGATTAACCGGTGTGCTTTGCGTGTCTTCTGCTATTCTTTCATGATCTGAATATCTTGCTAGCATGCCGATTTGTTTAAATAGAAGCTAAAGATAATGAGTTTGCCTCTGTTGTGCCACTCTCCCTCACCAGATCAGCCAGAGTTACAACGTTTGTGGCAACTTAGTTTAATAGGTGGGGGGGCAGAACACAAATAAAAGTATTTGAGGTTTGGCCAAATTGGGTTGGTGTCGGTAGTTAGGATTTTGAGTTTTTTAGGGTCTTGTGGCATCTGTCTCATTTGTTCTGCATGCTTTGTTTTTTATGTAAAAAACCCATATGTTATTGACAGTGTTGGGGAGTAACTAACTAAAAGTCTAAACGCCTAAATTATCCTCTCTCTATCAAGTAATGCCAGTAAAGTACCATTCATTTTAGTAAACCTTTTTAATGTGTACAAAGTATTGCCTCATTTGAAGTATTTATTTTACTAGATTGAAGCTATTGAAGTACATCCCCCAACACTGGTTATTCCATATATTCTCTCACCATCTGAAGTGTGTCATCAATTTGTATTCAAGTGTATAAACCCATTGTTTTCTTTCTCTTTTAGTTGTGGACGCTCAGGGTAAATCTTCATCTCCGGTTCCTGCCCTGATGGAGTCGCTCCCAGTGGTGACGGCTGCCGTAAGGAGGAGGAAAGAGCGTCCACAGGTGTTGAATTTAACTGAGGCGGACATGGCTGGAGTTTTGCGACCCAGACCTGGACGTCTGGACAGTCCCAGTAACCGCTACGCCGGGGACTGGAGCCGATGCCGGGAAACTTACCTCCAACCGAGCTGCCTGGAGGAGGCCGACTATGACGACGTTCCCAGCGAAGAGCCTCCGAACGTGGGACAGGAGGATTTACCGAAGGGTACTGAAGATGTGGTCCCTGAACAAGAGTTTCCCGAGGTGGATGAGGCAATGGAGAGGGTTGAGGAAATGCAGATAGAGGAGGAATTGAGTGAGGAAGAGGATACACGAGAGTTGGATAGGCTACAAGTAGAGGAACCTCTACCTATCAGCCCCTGCGATCAGATCCTCCCCGATTACGAGGAGCACAGACCCAAAGAGCACACCTACCAGGCCTACATGAAGATCCAGGAGATCAGCCCAGTACTAAGCAACAGGGTCAACCTACGGGACTTGCAGGAGAGCATCGACACTCTCATTGGCAACCTGGAGAGGGAGCTCAACAAGAATAAGCTCAACGTTGGTTATTGACTCTTTACCAGCACAGTGGACATATGGTGGTGATTCCCTACAGACTTAAGCGGTATGGTACGTTCTCGCTCCCATGCACACTTGGGATGCATGTACAAGAAGACATTCCTCACTTCTGATTTGTGTTTTTGTTTGTCTCCGGGTCTCCATGTTGTTGATCGTGTTATTGTTTTTCTTCTTATGAGAAGAACTCATTGAACCCCGAGGGGTGCGCCAGGTGCCTTCATTGTGTCAAGGTGGTGCTTACGACAGCGAGAGCTTTTTACTTTCTAAAGAGGTACAAAACATTATGATGAAAACCAATGCACTTATAGGGCCTGCTGTTAGAGGCACGGCTAGTTCAGGTACAGGTGTAAAGCCTTACGGTGGGAGAACTAGGTACTACAGATAAATCCCAGATCCTAAACCAGGGGAACTCACTCCTGCTCATGGTGGTCCGACTTCCTGGAGACTTTAGTTCCAAACCTCCAAACACACTTGAACCAGCTAATCAAGGTCTTTGGGGGTTCACTTAAAGAGGTAGATCACCAGGAGCGGGAATGAACACCCTACCCTAACCCTATACCAGATATCTCAAATGCAAATTACCTAGTTAGGTGGTTTGAACGAGTAGTTTGAGATCACTGTACTCTACTTCCTAAGCTATGAGTGTTTTATCCTAACCTTATCCTAAACCAGGAGAGTCCAGTCTTGCTCTTGGAAGGCTACCTTCAGCTCCAGTTCTAACGAAAGGAAGTAAATTCTGTCATCATTTACTCACCGCATGTTATTCCAAATCCATAAGACTTTTATCAGCAAACATAAACAAAGCTTAACTGTACTTGCTTGACGCATGAGAACAAACCTCATTGGTTCTTGCGTGTCTCCTCAGAAGGCTTGGATTAAAAAACGCAGTTAATGTGGATTTATTTTACAATTTCTTTTTATAATTGTTTTGAAACGTAGGAGTTTTTAGGTCAATACTTTCAATGGAGGGACAGTCTTATGGGATTGTAACACAATGGGGGTGATTTATTGATGACAGAATTCTCAAATGCAAATTACCCAGCGAGGTGGTGTTAGCTCGTTGTTTGAGAGCCCTGCGCCTTAGTCCCTCTACCCTGAATGTCATATCCGAACCCTAATTCTGTTAACCCTAAACCAGGGGTGTTCAGTCCTGCTCCTGGAGATCTTGCAACCTGTAGACTTAAGCACACTTTAATGAGCTCATTGGGGATCACATGAAGAGGTAGATCTCCTTGAGCGGGATCGAGCCCCCAAACCTCAACCCAATGATCCTGAACAAATTCTCTAGCGAGGTGGTGTTAGCCAGTTGTTTGAGATCCCTGCGCACTAGACCCTCAACTCGGAATGTCAAATCCGAAGCCTAGCCTGTTCTAGAGGTGTTCAGTCCTGCTCCTGGAGATCTTGCTTTCTATAGACTTAAGTTCCAACCCTCCAATCACACTTTAACCAGTTAATTGGGGATCACATAAAAAGGTTGATCACCAGGGGCGGGATTGAGCACAATCTTGAACTCTACATCAAGGGTCTTGAATGCAAATTACCTAGCAAGGTGGTGTTAACTAGTTATTTGAGATCCCTGCGCCCTAGACCCTCAACTCTGAATGTCATATCCGAAGCCGAATCCTTTTCATACACTCTAAACCAGGGTTGTTCAGTCCTACTCCTGGAGATCTTGCTACCCGTAGACTTAAGTTTCAGCCATCCAAACAGACTTCAACTTGCTCATTGGGGATCACATAAAGAGGTAGATCTCCTTGAGAGGGATTGAGCCCCCAAACCTCAACCCAATGATCCTAAACTTTGCATCAGGAGTCTTGAATGCAAATTACCTAGCAAGGTGGTGTTAGCTAGTTGTTTGAGATCCCTGCGCCCTAGACCCTCAACTCTGAATGTCATATCCGAAGCCGAATCCTTTTCTTACACTCTAAACCAGGGGTGTTCAGTCCTACTCCTGGAGATCTTGTTACCCATTGGACTTAAGTTTCGGCCATCCAATCAGACTTCAACTTGCTCATTGGGGATCACATAAAGAGGTAGATCTCCTTGAGAGGGATTGAGCCCCCAAACCTCAACTCAATGATCCTGAACTTTGCATCAAGTCTTGAATGCAAATTACCTAGCGAGGTGGTGTTAGCTAGTTGTTTGAAATCCCTGCTCCCTAGACCCTCAATTCGGTATGTCATATCCAAAGCCTAGCCTGTTCTAGAGGTGTTCAGTCCTTCTCCTGGAAGTCTTGCTTTCTATAGACTTAGGTTCCAACCCTCCAATCACACTTTAACCAGCTAATTGGGGATCACTTAAAGAGGTAGATCACCAGGAGCGGGATTGATCGCAATCTTGAACTCTACGTCAAGGGTCTCGAATGCAAATTACCTAGCGAGGTGGTGTTAGCTAGTTGTTTGAGATCCCTGCGCCCTACACCCTCAATTCGGTATGTCATATCCGAAGCCTACCCTGTTCAAGAGGTGTTCAGTCCTGCTCCTGGAAGTCTTGCTTTCTATAGACTTAAGTTCCAACCCTCCAATCACAATTTAACCAGGTAATTGGGGATCCTTTAAAGAGGTAGATCACCAGGAGCGGGATAGAGCACCCAAACCTCAACCAAATGATCCTGAACTCTGCATCAGAGGCCTCGAACACAAATTACCTTACTGAGATGGTGTTAGCCAATAGTTTGAGATCCCTGCACCTTACTTTCTAATCTGTGGATGTTACATCCTAACCCTACCCTGTTCTAACACTTACACCCTAAACCAGAGGTGTTCAGTCCTCCTCCTGAAAGGCCACCTTCATCTCCAGCTCTAATCTTTTAACTTTCAGGTAGATGTTTTGGAGTTAAACTTTGCTGGAAGGTGGCTCTCTAAGAGCAGTCGCAGACACCGAACACCCTTTCATTCAGGGAGCGACTAACGCTGCTGTTCTAGTTGAGGTTTCAGTCATCTGACATAAAAACAGCAGCTGTTTGAGTTTTTTTTCCTTGTAAAATTACTTCAAACATCCTGCTTAAGAAGCTACAGACAGCGGAAAATGAATATGCTTGTAGTAAATAGTAAATTTTATATTTAATAATAGTTAGGCAGAACTTTAGTGATGAAATTTTTAAAAAATAACTTAAATTGCTGATGTTTATGGGCTAAACACTAAATTTAACTTAAATTAAAAGGGCAATCTAAATAGCCTCTGTGATATTCATGGTAACATGATAACACCATGACGATAGCAGTCCCACTTTTGATCTTTATATTTGTAAATGCATCCTTCTCGGCAGTCCAGGGATTTACAAACTCATCAGTATTTGACAGACACATGTATGTATATAGGAATATAGTTGGAATATGTATTTTCGATGACGTACACTTCGGTTTGTGCATATTTAAATGTTCGTCAGCTACCTTGTAGTATTTGGCCTGTAGATCAGCCTTAAATACATATATATATATATTGTCGGGTCTATGTAATGATATAACCCACAGTCACAGAATGAGTATGGATTTTGAGTATTTTATGGTCACGAAAGTGCAGGAAATTTGAGCATTGCATGGTCAAAAGCTTTACGGTCAAAAATTAAGTGTTTCTCAGTGTATCCTACAATGGGATGTATTTATGCGTGTAGATAGAGATCATTTTAATTACAGTGAAATTCTATATATTTTTTTTCCATTTGGCAGCTGCTCACATTTATGGCTCGGTTGTAAATTTGCAGTTCTTGTGAATCCGAGACTGAATCTCGTTTTCTGATTGTGCTTCTCGTCTGACAGTGGTTTCCACAGATTGAAATGCTACAGTCTGCCTGGAAATCTCATTCTAAAAGATATAAATAAAGGATGTGTTACACAGAAAATAAATTCTCAGATGTTTCCCACGTCACCAAATCCAGCGAATAAAAGCAGTCGACTGGAGGTTTGTTCGGTGGGCGTGGTCTCAGTTTTCTCTCAGTAAGTCGGTCACACTAGATTTTAAGTATGCGAAAGTATGAAAAAATAATACATACTTGTTTTGCTATATAAATTGGATATGATGCCTTGCATATGGACTTCTCATTTGAATAATAAATATAATGCTAAATTCAGAATGTTAACCATCTACTCCAGATTGCAGTTTTCAGTATGCATGCTTTTAAATGTGTATTGATGCAAATCCAGTGTGGCCGCACCTTTAGAGTGTTTAATCTGGTTTCCTGACCGATCCATGGTCAGCAAGAAGGAAACGTGTTAGCTGCTTTGATAAAAACATTCCTGTTTTTCTCCTTCGTCTCTGCTGCGGTTTTTGTAAAAGTTTGGTTGTGCTAAGATGAACGCTCGACTAAAGCAGATATTATTTGTACTGATATTAAGAAGTATGATCACATTAAAGTCTTTTTCATGCAGCCCCTGATGACTCGACTGGTTTTCTTGAAATATCTTGATATCTTTAGCCGCTTGTATTTACAGATGGTCATGTGATCGAACTAAGCAAGGTCAGGCTACAGCGAGTCACGTTTTTCCTCTGCGGATTCACATTTCGGTTCCTGTAATTTGTCACGGGAACATTAGCTGGTGATCTCGGACATCATCCGTCTGATGTATCAGGTGAGTCTTTGCCAAAAACAAAAAAACACTGGCATGCAATGAATCTTGGGATAGTCTGTGAAGGATCCACTCGTTCTGTCCTTCACGGCGCAGGGAAAGTAGATGCCTCAATCCTTTGTCGAAATCAGCCTTCCAATTTTAAATTGTTTTATTTGAATGAGTGGGCAGGATGATTTTCACATTGTATTGAAGCAAAAATTGTAGGCCACCCTGCAAAAAATGCTTTTTTTTTTTTTTTTTTTTTTTTTACTAATTTCTGTCTCGTTTCCTGTCCAAATATCTAACATTTCTTAAATCAAGATGCATTTACTAGATGAGTAAAAAGAGATCAGATATTATGTCCTGTTTTCTGGAGGACTTAATCAAAATTAAGTGAGTTGATGCTTAAAACAAGCAAAATTATTAACAAACTTATTTTTCTCACCCCATTGGAAGATAATTTTGCTTGTTTGTATTTGTATTTATTTCCCAGAAAACAAGACTTAATATCTTATGTAATTTTATGCATCTTGATTTATGAAATGTTTGATATTTGGACTGGAAAAAAAAGACAAAAACGCTAAATAAGAAAAGCACTTTTTGCAGTGTTCGTGATTCAGTTTTCAAAAGTCTTATGAACAAAAAACAACAGTATAGGTTTAATGGCCTTATTTCATTCACTCATTTTTTTCACAAACTACGCATAAATGTCATTTTCTGAAAACTACAAACTTTTACATGCATGCTCACAGAGTTTGTGCTGAATACAGTGTACTTTAGCCATGGTAATGTTACAGTGTGTGTGTGTGTGTGTGTGTGAGATCTTAGTGCAGATGTTGGTCTTCAGAAACACCTGCTTTGCTTTCTACGATAAACATCCACACCGTCTTTCAGCGATTGGCTCGACTTCAGACGTGCGATTGGCCCAGTCAAACCCCTTTGATGTGTACCCGAGCGTTGTGATTGGCTGCCTGGAAGAGATGACCTTTGATTGGCCGTGCGATTTGTCGAGGTGATCCTTCTGATGTCGTCACTGTGCATTTAACATTTATACTGTAAAATCGCACTCGTAGAAGTCTGTAAATTACACGTCCATCAGAGTCTCAGACGGAGAGAAAAGCTTTATCAGTGTTGACACGCGGCCAGGTTCAGTCAAAACTGCCTTTGTTTGCCCGACAGGAACAGATTAAGGAGAGAAAGCGCTGAGATTGACGAACACAAGACGGGATTGTTCGGTTCATAGACTGACGTGCGGCTTCATGCAACACACACAACATGCATGAGTTTGAGAATTAGTGTTATTGATCAGTGACTAATACATTAATGTGATTTAAGAGATGCAGAAAAATAGCATCCCATAATGCATTGCACCATTTGACCTTCATTTCCAGTGTGAGGAATGGATCAGAAATCATCGCTTGTGATTTTCTCTTTCTTCATCATTATTGTGTTACAAAACTGGCATGCAAAGACAGTATTAGTTTTAGATCGGTAAGATTTTTGATGTTTTTAAAAGAAGTCTCTTTTGCTCACAGGGCTGCAGTTATTTGATTAAAAATACAAGAAAAAAATATTATTCCAGTGTAAATAATCCAGTGTAATTATTTATTCCTGTGATCAAATCTGAATATTTTCATCATTACTCCAGTCTTCAGTGTCACATGACCCTTCAGAAATCACTCTAATATGAGGATCTGATGATCAAGAAACATTTATGATTATTATCAGTGTTGAAAACAGTTATTTATATTTTATTTCAGGATTATTTAATGATTGTAAAGTTCAAAAGAACAGCATTTCTCTGAAATAGAAGCTTTTGTAACATTATAAATGTCTTTTCTGTCAGTTTTGATCAATTTAATTCATCCTTGATGAATAAAAGTGTTGATTTTTTTTTTTTTATTTCCCCTCAAAGAATAAAATAAAAATTCTTACTGACCACAAACTGTTTGAACGGAAGTGTTTAATGTTACAAAAGCTTCTATTTCAGAGAAATGCCGTTCTTTTGAACTTTATAATCATCAAATAATCCTGAAATAAAAATCTAAATAACTGTGATAATAATCATAAATGTTTGTTGATCATCAGATCCTCATATTAGAGTGATTTCTGAAGGATCATGTGACACTGAAGACTGGAGTAATGATGATAAATTCAGCTTTGATCACAGGAATAAATTACACTTCACTATATATTCACATAGAGAACAGATGATTTACATTATAATAATATTTCACAATATTGTTGTTGTTTTTTTGTTTTAAATCAAACAAATGCAGCCTTGGTGAGCAAAAAGACTTCTTTTAAAAGAATTAAAAATCTTACCGATCCCAAACTTGTGAACAACAAGTGAATTCAGGAATTCGTACGAATTTTACGAGGTGGCCGATTCGTAACAATTCATACAACCTCACTCGTATGAATTAGTACGATTTGTGCAAAATCGTACATATTTTACGAATTGGCCAATTCGTATGAATTCGTACGAATGACCTACCCCTGACCCCGCCCCTAAACCCAACCATCACGTGGATTTAGACAAATCGTACAAGTGAGGTCGTATGAATTAGTCACTTTTTAATCATTCGTACAAATTCGTACGAATTGGTCGTGAGATAGGGCGTTTCATAGTGTTTTAAATGGTAAATAAAAAGGTATACAGTGTGAAATTCTACATTAATCAATTACTTTAGGGCCGCCAAAACCTTACAAGTGACCCTATAGAAATGCATTTGATAAAGTCGAGATGCACTTCTATGAAAGTCACTGAACCTGCATTACATGTGTATTGATTGTTCTTGAGAAGGAAGTTTAGAGTCTGTACTGAATCGATTCGAGTCGGGCTGAAGCTGATCAATACTGGACATTAAGTGCCTGAATGTGCGCATGTAACCAGATAAGCGGTTCTGTAGGATCTGTCAGATGATTAAGAGCGGGTTTGATTACAGCGCTGACGGAGAATAAAGATGAACTCAGGCGAGTAACCGAAGGAAGAATCAATCTTCAAGGTCACTGCGCTTACGACTCACAAGGACAAAACACACCATCTGTCCTTCTGAAGTTTTACATTCACAAAACTCTTAATACACAAGTTGTTTTAGCTATAGTAAGGATTCTAATGCTTTGCTAATATTTGGGAACCAATCAGAATTTCTGACCTAATCTGATTCTTATTTGATTCTTTAGAATGCATTTTAAATTATTATTAGATTTGGAATGTTGTTCCATTAGCATTCTGTTAAGATTCTTTGAAAAGCAAGTTTACGCTGAATAACACTGAATGATTTACATTGTCAGTCAGAATGACAAACTAGATGAGTTTTATTTTTCAAAGAACTTAACTAATTACACCAGTGTTAAATCTTGTAATTAGAACACCTGTAATTTGTAGGTTCTTGTGCTTTTCTCCTGAGCGTGATTGTGGTGATGATGATGATGATGTCTCTAATGTGTCACAGGTCCATCGTTTGGGTCAGGAGGCCCATGTTCTTCAGAACGGTCTTCTCCAGAGCCAGAAACTCTTGATATTCCTTCAACGCTTCTGCCTCCAGTTCCTCGACCTGTTTCAGTGGCACCGGCTCCTGATGAACAACTCACACAAGTTAAGGCCATTTCACACTACAGCTTTTTATACACACCAACAACGTTTCATGTGGTTATTAAAGTCGTCAGTTTTCTGGAATGTTAAATGTGCAATCAAATTAAATACGCACATATTTACTTATATAAATCTGAACATTAGAACAAGTTTTATTAATTTTGTTGACATATTAGAGTTAACAGTTTTTACAGAGGGGGTTTTGAATATATATTTTATCACTCCATAAATCATAAAATACTCACAACAGAAAAATAAATAAAATAAATTAAGGAATAAAATGCTATATAAATAAGTGTGAGTGAAATATGAACAAACCCTTCAGTAAAATCCTTCAGAATATAGACAGGAATAAATCTGTAAATTTTGGTGTTTATAACTGCAGCAGAAGTGGAGGAAAAACTCTTTAAAGATATGTAGCGTAATTAAAATCTACAGACGCTTAAAGCAAGTGTAATAAAATAAACACGTAAATGTTTATTTTGGATGTTTTCTTCCACTAATCTGAAAGGAGACAAAAGCAAAGCAAAATATTCAATAAACTCAAAATTGACCAGTGCATGAAAAACAATGGCTTAGAGTTTTGCCTTAAATCAGAAAATACTGTCAACAGTCTGAAAAAGTTTTAAGGAATAAAATATGATAAAAATAAGTGTGAGTGATATATGAACAAACCCTTCAGTAAAATCCTTCAGAATATAGACAGGAATAAATCTGTAAATTTTGGTGTTTATAACTGCAGCAGAAGTGGAGGAAAATCTCTTTAAAGGTATGTAGTGTAATTGAAATCTACAGACGCAAATAGATAAAATACAATAAAATAAACACTTAAATGTGTGTTTTGGATGTTTTCTGTCCACTGAAGCAAAATACCCCAGAATCTCAAAATTGACCAGTACATAAAAACACAAGTTTGGCCTGTAGTGTCTTGCCTTAAATCCGAAACATGAAGTGCTTGTCTGAAATCTCTCCAGAGAGCCTCCAGCATCATGTGTCCGTGGGGTGTGAAACACAAATGTGTGTTTTAGACCCTCAGAGACACAGACGGCAGCATACTTTCATATTTAGTAAATATATTCAGCAAGTCTGAGCAGATCTGGAATCACATAATCACACATTCCAGCTGAACTGCAGCAGGTTTCATCCGTATTTGCTTGAGCTTAAACACACGTTTGCATTGCGATCGGAATGGGGACATCACATCGACTTCTGTTGTTTTTTTATAAACAGCTAGATAGACCTAACCCTAACCGAAAAACTTCAGAATTTTTACATTAAAATGTTTTATTTATGCTGTTTTTACACATCAGGATGTCCCCAAAAGCAGGTTTTGTGAAGTTTAGCTCACCTCTGGGTATGAATTTGTCCACAAAATATGGTTAAGTAGATACATATAGTCATGGAAATACACTCAAAAAATATTTAGGACTAATTTTAAGATTTATGTATTTGAATTAAAAAGAATTTCATTAAAAAGAATTCCAACCATTTGTATTACATCATTGAAACGGGTCAGATTTCTGGAATAGCACTAATTAACTGAACATGTTTAAATTCACAATAAGCACCGTGTTATCATCAACAAAACCAATTTGTTTCAATCTCATATATTTTAACATACATTTAAATGTTGATTATTTTTATTTGAGCCATATTTTTAAACACATTCATAAATTTTACTTGAATAAATGTAATTGTTAACAGATTTGTGCTACGTATATGCAATTTGAATGCAAAAATTATTATTATTTAAATGGATGCAATAAACTATACCATTACCATGCCCATTTTATTGATCACATTAAGTTTATTAGACGGTTTATGTTAAAACTGTGTAATCCAAATAGACGGGAATTATGCATTCCATTTAAATCTTAAATTTGTACACAATCTCAAAGCACATAGAAATAGATGATAAATCATGGAGAATAATTGCTTTGACAACTAGCTGAAATAAGTTTTTTTCTAAGTATCTTATTTAATTTCAGTTAATGTTTTTTTTCTTCTTCCAAGTAATGAAAATGTTTTTCATGGTTTTAGTTTTATTATACTATAAAAAAAACCCAGTAAATGTTTCTGTAAACACCTCTCAAATGTTCCTCTCACCCTCTTGTTCTTTAGTTGTTCAGCTTCCATCTCTTTCTTGTGCTTCTCGTGTTTGATCTGCCGTTTTTCAAAGTACTCCAGCCGTTCCTCTTCCTTTTCCAAGTACTTCCTCACATTCTGTTTCTGTAGAGAACATGTTATACACTTATAAATCCTAGTCCTACATTGACTTTATTTCTTTAGTGTAAATAACTGTGGAAACGCGTCTTCAGTCTGTGAAAAGGGTCCATGAACTGAATAGATGAATTCTGTATTGTATTCAGTATTGATAGTTGTTATATTGTTAAAAGTGATGTATAAATGAAGGTGACGTGACTTCTCACCTCGTTGCTGGAGGATTTGCGCAGGGTCCATGGGATCTGTAGGATGTGTAGTGTCCCGATACGGTCTGAGACCGCCAGAAGATGATGCTTCCCTACGGGACAGACACGAAACATATTTATTGGAGTATGTTTTACACAAACATACTATTTCAGAATTTCACATTTAATTCAATGTGTTTCTTCCTGTTTCTTTGTACACAAATGAATATATTTCTGATGAAATCTGAGAGCTGTCTCTTCTGTGTAATTGCATCTGCCGGCCTGACGGATGACAGAATGTGGTTGCAGAGACTCTTGCAGATATTTGGGTAATAGACCCAACAGGACTTTATAAAAGAAAATACGGCAGTGTATTTCCAGTGACGTCCAGTTTAAAAGGGAACGCAGCAGAGCAGCGATATCTCACCTGAGGAGCTGCTGGATCGGATGCAGGTGATGGAGGCGGTGCTGATTTTCTGGGTTTGTGAGGGATTGTGGGTGTTTTGCAGCAGATCCCAAACCTCGATTTTCCCGTCCTCCTTCCCGATGAAGAAGAGCGCCGGCCGAGACAGGGACCAGTGGCCGATCGTACACACGATCTCAGAGCAGGCTGACGTGAGGATCGGGCCGCTCTGAAACGAGAAGTGAGACAGAATCCTTCAGCACATGCTAACTGATCCAAACTACTATTCTATTATAAGCTAAAGTGGTAGCACTTTAAAATAAGGTTCATGTGTTAATGTATTAAAGCTGCAGTGTGTAGGTTTTAGCAGCATCTAGTGGTGAGGTTGTGAATTGCACTCCGACAGGATCTGAGATAGCAGAGAGTAGCCAGTTAAGCAATGATGTTTCTTTACAAAGATTAAATAAGAAATTATGTTTACTTAATTATTCAGTAAAACAATGTTATTGCGAATATTATTGTCACTTGTCCATCATTGTGTCAGTGTTTTATTCGCAGCTTCTTTACACGAAGAACAACATAGTGACGAAACGCGTTTGTCCGCTCAGGGCCACCGTAGAAACATGTGGATGTGTGTGTGTAGAGAGAAATGACTCATTCTGAGCTAATAAAAACTAAACACACTCATTACTCATTAAGAGAATAGAGAATCCCTTTTAGACCATGCGCCGGAACCACCAACCATTTGTCCCGTCGTTAAACTAGCAAAAGTGGATTCGGACGGTTGCGCCGTGCATTTTAGATCCTGAGCTTAGATCGGTAAAATAGGGCCCTCGAAGAATACGCTCAGATGCTTTTGTCCGTTTGATGTGCTTGTGCCGTGACCTCACCATGACCCCTTCCTTCCAGATGGCGAAACCGAAGCTGCCCACCGTCAGGATGATGTCCTCGAAGAACGGAGAGCGGCTCACGGTGTTCACCAGAGCGTGGTGTGTGAGGAACTGATGCGTGGGTTTGGCACCTGGCAGAAAACAGACATGAAACAATAACTTTAGCATAAAAACAAAAGATCCAAAAATGAACATTTTGTCATCGTTTATTTAGCCTCATGGTCTCAAACCTTAAATCATTCATGTTTTCATCTGCGCATGTGTGTAAATCTGTTTGGATGTTCACTCACTGAACAGTCGTCCTGAGTCGTTGTCCTTCTCCATTTTCCAGTCGGTGTAAATGAGTTCTCCGTCCTAAAAGAGACTCGAGAGCACACGCCTGTCTTTAGACACAAATGATCTACTCCACAAGATATGATTTGATTTGAGCTTCATTACAATAGAGTAAAATAAAGCGGTAACACACATTACAGTAAAGTTTTAAATCTAAAATTAAGAGAATAAAGTCATATCATTTCAAGATTAAAGTCGAAATATTTTGAGAATACAGTCTTATAGAAGTTATTAATTTTTCGCCTGTAAAGTCTATTCCGGCGCAGTGTATATTTTGTAACGTCCTGAAACAAACAGTAATGCCATGTTGTTAGATTAGCCCAGATAAAAGTAAAAAGCTTCTATTATATTTAGATCCATGTCTGAGGCAGTTCGAATTCACAAATGCATTTCTTTACAAAAAAATTCTCGTAATTTTGACTTTATTTTCAAAATATTATGACTTTTGAAATAATTGGACTTTATTTTTGAAATATTTCGACTTTATTCTCATCATTTTTTATTTCTTTTGTTCCAGCGCCTCACCTCCGTCCCCACGTATAGTTTAGTGCTGATGTTCTCCAGGGGTTTCTGCTGTTTGGCCGACGGCACTCGGAGCTGTGCGAACCCTTCCCGACCCGTGTCCTGTGGGGGTTTATCACCTAGACAGAAAACACAGGCATTAAAGGTCAGTAGAGCTTTTTGGTGTCGCACAATATTGCATTATTTCATAATAATGTCATCCTGAATCAATCACGGTTCTCTTATATCAGGTAATGGTCACATGACATGCACGTAAACAACTTTTTTTTAGTAAAGATAAAATATTTAGCTTAGTTTTATATAACTATTTACATATTTCTTTTTATTCTAAAGTAAATACTTAATCTTTTTGTGTGTTTTATTTTATTTTTTTTATCTTATAAAAATTAATTTTAATTGTCACAGTGGATAGGCCCATCATCGTTGCTTGCAGCTATATTATTGATTGATTTTATTTTTAAAAAATTCAATTATAATTTATTTAAAATAAAATATTTCCTTTTTTTCGTAATTAAATTAATTTTATTTTTGTCATTAGATTAAAATAAACGATTTATTATTTAATTATTTATTTTAATTTATATAATTTTTTTTATTTAAATTTTTATAATGATGATGCTTTTGCTTCATGAATATATTATAAAGAAAAAAGCACCTAAACAAATTGTTTGCATGAAAAAACAAATATATATTTTTCTAAATTAAATTTGTGCAAAATGAAAGTTTGAATTACACAACTCTACTTACGCGAAAACTCCAGTTATAATCAATGAAGCGCTTTACACTGTACAATGAATCTGACATTGAGTTTAAACTTTGCTGGTAATAATAAAAGGACTCTTGTGGGTTCATGCGCTCAACACATTAGCCTGTATTGGCTACATAGCTCAACGCTGCACAAACAGGTTGTAAATAGACCGAATAAATGTAAAATAGTGCTGGAGTCTCTATACCTGTAACGTAGTCCACTGTATTGTCCCGAAAGCTGAACTTCAGAGGACTGTATTCACCACTAGAGCCGATCTTTGGTAAGGTGACCTACAGTACACAGAGTAAAAGCACTTTATAAAAAACAAAGTAGTTTCTCAATAATAAACAGGAAAATAACAGATTTAATTCCAGCTGTAAAGCAGTTCTAAAGACATCTTGTCCATCTTCAGAAAAGGGTCACAGTGGTGTAAAAACCTTGAGTCTAAGTCAAACGGTCGAGGAGTTATGAACAATTTAGTACTTTTTGGTTGCTCTAGCGCCACCTATGGGCCAATCGGGCTCATTCTGCAAATTAAGGCCTACCATCTGGCCAGGTTTCACATCTCTAGCTCTTATCAGTTTTACCAATTCTTACTATTACAAAAGGGTTTCAGCACTTGTGCTTGAACCCCTAATAATTAAAGCGCAGTGTGACGTGTGTGTGTGTTTGTGTGCAGCACACACTCGGATCAAGGGTTTCCAGGTCAGGTTGAGGTGTTTGAAGGTGTTTGGTACACCATGAGGGTTTTCCGGGGACTTTTCCTCCGATTTCTGTTTTACGTCCGTGAGGGACTGAGACGCGACACGAGGAGGTCGAAGATCCCAGAATAACACACAGCTGAAAAACACACACACACACACACATTGAGGAGTGAGTTTGATGTTAAACAAGAGCATAAACATGTGTGTGTGTGTGTCTAGTGTAGATCGCAGCACCAGTCAGGAGAACACGTGACCATCTGAACGGACATACGACTCGGGTTTTCCACTGGAATCCCTAATCTGGACACCTGAGCGAGAAATTGAGGAGCATAAATACTGCAGTGTGATTTAAATTTAAATATTAAACTCTTAAATGCAAAAAAAAAAAGTATTTCTGTCTTGTTTCCAGTGCAAATAACAGAAAATTCTGAAATCAAGATTTATTAGATGAGTAAAATTATAAGATATTATGTCCTGTTTTCTGGAGGAATTAATCAAAATGAAGTGAGTTGATGCTTAAAAAAGCAAAATTATCTGCCAATGAGGTGAGAAAAATAATCTTAATTCAAACAGAAACATTATTTTTCTTAATCCATTTTTTAAACATCAACTCAATTAATTTTGATTAATTCCTCTGGAACACAGGACATGATCTCATTTTACTCATCTAGTAAATGCATCTTGATTTAAGAAATGTTGGGACTGTAAACCAGACGGAAACACGGAGTCATAAATGATGTTTTGCGGTGTAAGCGCTATACAGTATGTTTCTGTTTTAGAGAGCGGAGAGTTGACCCCGGGTTTACCTCGAATGTTTCTGGCAGCCACTGAATGTCTGTGACCGGAGCTTTGTGTCCGCTCTCTATCCCAGACACAGCGCAGTACCGCACCACGGGGATTACACCGCTTGTGTCCTGCAAAAACATGAACACATTTGATTTGCATAGTGTAAAAACACTTTACAGTAAGGTTTCATTTCTTAACATTACCGGTAGTTTTCTTAGTTAACATGGAAAATGAAAAATACTTCTACAGCATTTAGTAATCTTAATTAATGTTAACATTTATAATTTAAACATTAATTTAACAACATAAAACTCTAATCTACACAAGTGATGAGAAAACTAAGACGAGACTGTAATTTCAATGAAAATCAATTTGCGTTTTTACTGTATATTATAAGATGACATTTATATTTTTACATTTTATAGTTATACAGTATTTTACTGTAAAATTAAATGAAACGTCCCATTGGGTCTATTACAGTTTTTTACTGTATATTATAAGATGACATTTTACAGTTATACAGTATTTTACTCTAATATTAAATGAAACGTCCCATTGGGTCTATTACAGTTTTTTACTGTATATTATAAGATGATATTTACATTTTTACATTTTACAGTTATATAGTATTTTACTGTAAAATTAAATGAAGAGTCCTGTTGGGTCTATTATCATTTTTTACTGTATATTATAAGATTATATTTTTATATTTTACATTTATACAGTATATTACTGTAAAATTAAATGAAACGTCACATTTAACGCATTCTCATCCCATGGCGTCATATACGACGCTTTTGCTAAATTGTAGACATCCAACGCACATTACAGTATTTTACTGTAAAATTTAAATGAAACGTCCCATTGGGTCTATTACAGTTTTTTACTGTATAGAGTAAGGGAACTTACCAATACAGATTTTTACCAGCATTGTCACAGGCTTTTACTGTTAAAATTGCAGTATTTTTTTACAATGTATCTGAATGAGCACATTCCATAATCTAGTATTGTTTTTATATACAGCTAATAATAATAAATAGAAACACAGTCTTTATTTAGAGGTCATTTTTACATTTGAGGATGTCTTCAAAGGCAGGTTGTGTCACATTTAGCACATCTGGACACAATATGTTCCCAAAGCATTGCTAGCAAACACACACATGCTCTTAATGCTCATCTTCTGGGATTGGGAAAGTGTGTTTATATAAGGTATCAGTTAAACGTCAGTTCATTAAATGAGCTTTAAACAGATTGTTGGTGGTCACATGACCCGTTGTGAACTTCTGTTTGCACACATAACAGCTGTGTGTGTGTGTGTGTGTGTGTGTGTATGTATGTGTGTAACTCACTGGTTTGTTTGAGATGTTGTCGCTGCCACTGCGGGTGTCCTGAAGTCTCTCCACATGTGCTGAAATGTCCCATAACACTACCTGTACACAAGACAAAAGTTTGTCGATATACTGCATGTCATGAGTCGACACGGCTGGTTCGTTTATAGCGCACTTCATACATGGTGGAAAATTTAAAGTGCTTTACATTAAAAGGCACATGTTTTTTATGCACTGCTCAATGTTAAGATTATGAGCTATTTCTTCAGATTAGTGTAAAGAAAATGTAATCTTAATTTTATTGTATTTTATCTATTTGCGTCTATAGATTTCAATTACACTACATATCTTTAAAGAGTTTTTCCTCCACTTCTGCTGCAGTTATAAACACCAAAATTTACAGATTTATTCCTGTCTGTATTCTGAAGGATTTTACTGAAGGGTTTGTTCATATATCACTCACACTGATTTTTATCATATTTTATTCCTTAAAACTTTTTCAGACTGTTGACAGTATTTTATGATTTAAGGCAAGACTCTAAGCCATTGTTTTTCATGCACTGGTCAATTTTGAGTTTATTGGATATTTTGCTTTTCTTTTGTCTCCTTTCAGATTAGTGGAAGAAAACATCCAAAATAAACAATTACGTGTTTATTTTATTAAACCTTCTATAAGCGTCTGTAGTTTTTAATTACGCTACATATCTTTAAAGAGTTTTTCCTCCACTTCTGCTGCAGTTATAAACACCAAAATTTACAGATTTATTCCTGTCTATATTCTGAAGGATTTTACTGAAGGGTTTGTTCATATTTCACTCACACTGATTTATATAACATCTTATTCCTAAAAACATGGTGAAAATGTGATTTTTTCAGGCTGTTGACATTGTTTTCTGATTTATGGAGTGATAAAAAGAGATATCCAGAATCCCCTCAGTAAAAACCTTTAACTCTAAAATAAGAATATAATATATGTATGAATATATAATAATATTTTGAACCTGGCTTCAGATTTATGTTCTGGAAGTGTATACAAATTTGTGCATGTTTAATTAGACAATGGCTTATTTGTACATTTAAACATAATATTCAGAAAAACTTGGTACAATACTTTTTTAATGTAGTCAACTGGGGGAAATATGGTGATATATACTGTTTAAGTTCCCCTTGTGGTGTAAATCTAGCTTTTAATGTTGTGTTTAGGACACACGCTTTAAGACACACCATGTGCAAATTCATAAGTCGAAAGCATTGCTGCATTGGTGTCGAGTTACATTAAAGATATTTGAAGGAAAAACATTTAAATATGTCATTTTGGTGATCAAAGATGAGTTTTACGGGATAAAATGATTGACCACAGGGGACTTTAACATTTTCACCCTAATTATCTATCGTGTCTTTCCTTTAAAATGATGATTAAATAATCAAAGCAGACGCATAAGAGATAATATGTACGATAAAAGAGTGTAACAGTTAAGTGCTGTTAAACTGGTTGTGCACCTGTCCGTTCAGGCAGCCGCCAGCGATGATGTTCGGGTCTGACGGACAGAACTGGAAACAAAGAACATCTTCAGGACATTCAAGCTGCAACTGCAAAGCAAACAGTGGATTGGGTTGACATCTGTTCTTCTGCTCACGGTTCTGCCTCGGTTACAGTGGCGCACGCTGAAATAACACTGTTAATGTTCTTAACACTCATTAAATCATTAAAAATAGGGGGAAAATCCTTAAATGAAAGGTAGTGTTGCTGTTTACTGAGCGGGTCACTTTTTATTTATTATTATGATTGGGTGTTTTTATATTTATGCACATTGTTGGTTCTTTGTGTGTATGCATGTTAAAACACAAGTATAATAAAAGTAATCAATCAATCAATTGTATGATTGTGCATTTTGTATTTAACATGCTATTTACATACTCCAGTAAACATTACACTGGAAACTTTTGTTTACGTAATAAATACTGATGATGATGAAGATGCTGATTACCTGTGGGTTTATGGGGTCAGTGAAGCTCCAGAAGAGAATGTATGACGGGTTTAACAGGAGTTTAGTGGAGTCGTCGATCCGCTCCTCGAGAGACAGTCTCTCCGTCATGGCCACAGCAATCACACCTGAAAACACACTTCTTTATTATGCAGAACAATGGGGAAAATGCAGTAAAAAACACACATTTCATAATTTTATTGTGTGTCTATTTTAATATTATTTTATTTTATTTCATCTTGCATTAGGGCTATTTTATTATTATTTTATTTTATTAAAAGCACTTGGATATTTATTTAAATTTTTCATTATGTATATTTTATGTTATTTTTTACTATGGCTATCTCATTTTATTATTATTTTATTTGATTATGATGGATCTTTTATTCTGTACTATGGCTATTTAATTTTATTTAATTTTACTGTTTTATTTCTATCATTTTATTTTATTTTGCACTATGGCTATGTTATATTATTTTTTATTGTATTATATTATTTTGCACTATGGCTATTTTATTATTATTTTTATTTTATTACTTTATTTTGCACTTTGGCTATTTTATATTATTACTATTTTATTTTGTTTTATTTTGTTTTTTTGTTTTTTTATTTTTATTTTATTATTTTATTTTTCACTTTGGCTATTTTAATTTTATTTTATTATTTTATTTTGCACTTTGGCTATTTTATTTATTATTATTTTATTACTTTATTTTGCACTATGTCTATTTTATTATTAGTTTATTTTGTTTTATTTAATTTTTATTTTGCGCTATGGCTATTTTATGTGTTTTTTATTTATTTTTATTTTATTATTTTATTTTACACTTTGGCTATTTTATTTATTATTATTTTATTTTATTATTTTATTTTGCGCTATGGCTATTTTATTTAAATTTTTTTATTATTATTATTTTATTTTGCACTATGGATATTTTATTTTATTATTATTTTATTTTTTTTATTTATTTTTTTATTTTGTGTTATGGCTATTTTATTTTATTTTATTTTTTGTACTATGTCTATTTCATTCTATTTGATTTGACTCTTGTTGTATTGTACAGGTGTGTGCTCTGACCGCTGATGGAGGGATGCCAGTGCACGTGACTGATGCTCTTCTCTTTGCTGAAGTGCAGGTCCATGAACGACTGATACTCCTTCAGCTGAGTCTCCGTCTTCCCCGTCGGCACACCGTCGTCCTCGCACAGGACCGTCCAGTCGTCACAGAACACGTCTGACAGGATATTCTGCTGCAGGGACTCTTCCAACCTGACACACGCCAGAGAAGAGCGCAACATTTAATACAAGAGAGAAAACGCATTCCATGCTTTGGAAATATAAAGCGATTTTGAGCAACTGGAACCGAATGTTACGGCATAAGCACACTCGAGAAGAGAGAAGTGAGTGGAGAGTAACCTGACCTTCTAGCCACAGATGTGATGAAGTTCCTCAGGCTCTCTGATCGCAGGAGATGTTCTTTCTCCTCAGGACTGAACTCTCGGGGTTCGTACTGCGTGCACATGTTCTTTGGGTACTTCCTGTAACACGTGAGCATCTCTCAGTGCATCATGCCGATCAGAGAAAACGTGGACGATGTGTGACTCTGGATCACAGAACCAGTCTAAATGCACATTAATGCACAACTTTAAAGGAGATTTTCTCAATGTTTCGATTTTTTTTTTTTTGCACCCTCAGATTCCAGATTTTCAATAGTTGTGTCTCAGACAAATATTGTCTAATCATAACAAACGTACATCAATGGAGCTTCAGATGATGTATATATCTCAATATCAGAAACTTGACCCTCGACTGGTTTTGCGGTGCAGGGTGCTAGTGTGTGAGTGTGTTGAGGTGTGTGTACCACAGTGTTTGCGTGGACGAGTGTGTGGTGTCTCTGGAGGCCTGAACGCTCGTGCTTCTCTCCATCTGTGTGAGGCTGAAGCTCTTGTCCTCGTATGATGGACACTCCACGTATCCGTCATTCCCGTCGGAGAAACGTACCGGAGCGCCACAGTGCCGCATCAGAGGAGAGATCTTATACCTGAGCTGGAGAGAGAGAGAGAGAGAGAGAGAGAGAGTGAGCTAATGCTCAAACACT
>NW_024121654.1:911949-938282 GCF_016745375.1 Pimephales promelas
ACACACACCTGTACCCAAACCCTACAGTAAGTACATGTACAGTCGTTCATTAATATTACTCCGTACTTAAATATATAATTACACTGTAACAATGACACCTTCAAATAAACAGCAAAATATGCTTTTCTTGCTTAGTATTTCCGTCTTGTTTCCAGTCCAAATATCAAAAATCCATTTTACTCATCTAGTAAATGGATCTTGATTTAAGAATTTGTACATATTTGGACTGGAAACAAGACAGAAACACTGAGTAATAAAGCATGTTTTGCAGTAAACAGAGTTGCTCTCGGGGTCTGAACCTTCTGAGACTGTCCAAATCTTGTCCATCTTCTGAGGTTCGTCTTCAGCTCGTGAGCCGGATCAGAATGTGTGTGTGTGTGTGACTCTCACCAGCACGATCTGTTTGACGGGGCTGAAGTCGGACACGGCCGCTCTGCTCTTCATGTCTTGCACGATGTCTTCCTTTCTCAGGAGCTTGTAAGGATTGTCTCCGGTCACATCCTCATCTGCCCGGCAACCGAACATCTCCTGAGTGACGGAGGTCAGCACCAGCGGGAAGATGTGATCGGGGTGAGCTGTGGGGGAACGAGTCACTGAGATCAGGGTGATTATAGGAATAACACTGAACACAGTTATGAAACTGAATTTTTGTTGAAAGTTGTATTTGAAAAATTGTCTGTATTATATGTCAGTCAAGGTAAACTAAAAACTTAAAGGGATAGTTCACCCAAACACGTAAACTCTGTCAGTAATGACTCTCTCTCATGTCGTTCAACCCCGTAAGACTTTCGTTCATCTTCGTAACATGAATGAAGATATTTGTGATTAAATCTGAGCGCTGGATCACTCCTCCATAGGCTTCTATTGTAATTGAAACTTGCCGGCCCAGAAAGTTATTAAAAACATCCCATTCACATTCCCGTCACAGTAGTGTATAGGAAAGGAAGGGAAATTGGATTTTGGGAACAAAAGCCGAGGGAAAGCAGGTCTGGCTACGTGCTTGCGTGTGTGTGTGTGTGTGTGTATCTTTAATCTGATCACAGACACCGGCTGAATGGAAAGGAACGAGTGGATACATGCTGGAAACAGATCTGAGAATATGATTATGACTGTTTTTGGTGCAAGACTTTGAAAACAGAGGTCTGAATATAATGTGAACGCTATAAGAGTGATACGAGACACTTGCCAGACTCTGGTGCACCTTCATCTGGGGTTTCTTTATTTTTATCTGCGAAGAATAAAAAAGTAACACATTAGAAACCAAAAGATGCTTTGGAGAGTGAATCATTATTTTGATTATTGCTATAAACAATGACAACAGAGCTGCATCAGTCTCATGAGAGAAATATTAATCATAAGAAGAAATTGTTCATTTGTACCTTTCTGCTTGATCGCTCGGCTCTTGGGTCTCTTCGGAGGCATGTCTACCAGTGACTTTGTCAGATTTCAGTGGGATATTATGGGATATAAGCTGTAAAACAGAGTAGAATAACATGTAAATGTACAGTACATGAAGTACACACATCTGTTTTTTTAAGTGGTATTTCTGAGATCATAACTGGACATGAAAATAATCCCGTTTAAATTGAATTGGATTCTGTTTCATACTGCATTTTAGGGGGAAAAAAACATCCAACATAGTATACATCGTATTCAGTGTGCAGTAAGCAGTACACTTGTCCAACTGAGGAAAACACACGGGCGACATCTGGTGGTGAAACATAATTAAACAAACAGTGTCATTTTAAGCAGACATCGCATCCTTTTTCGTTTACTATATAGATGCAGCCTAGTCTTTTAAAATGTGTAAAAATACTATAAAATGAAATTCATTAAACACATAGACTTACCTGATTTAAATGTGACTTAAAGGGATAGTTCACCCAAAAATGAAAAACGGCACCCATTGAGTTCCACAGTCCTAGTATTTATGTCCTAGTATGGAGGTCAATGGGGTCCATTAACTGTCTGGTTACCAACATTCTTCAAAATATCTTCTTTTGTGTTCAACTGAAGACACTCTCACAGGTTTGGAACAACATGAGGGTGAGTACACACACAATTAGCATTTTTGGGTGAACTGTCCCTTTAAATAAAATTCCTAATCTCAAACCTGCACTGTTATTAGGGGTGTAGAATTTAGTAGGGACGCTAGGGACGTGTCCCTACCAATATCCAGCGACACTGATATATTCCTAGCAATAATTTCAATCAAAACTTAAAATATATTTAGCCTATATATTCTATTGTCCCCACCAATTTCAAAATCAAACCTACACCACTGCAGTATACATATACCATTATATATACAATTTGTGAATTTAAACGTAGCATAAACAGATAAAAGCCCAAAATTGGTAAATACAATATCACTCGTAACGTTACACACGCGTGCGATATTTTAAACTGTTGTCCTTTAACAGCGTCATTACGATTTACCACATGCAATGTTTTTTAATATATAAATAATCTTACTATGATTCTTAAACCTTACCTCTTAATAATAATAATAATAATAATTATAATAAAACGTTATAGTGTCACTTTAAAGGATAAAAACATTATTCCGAGTGAACAGCGTGAACTGTGTCCAAGCATCCGGAATCACAGACGGTTACTATTGGTTACAGAGGCGGAGACTCGTGTGATTGACAAACCGCACAGCCAATCGTCGCGTCGTTTAGTGGTAGCCCCGCCCCCTTCACCTGTTGACTGTCAGCACTGAGCACGTCTGAAACACAGCGCTGTTCATCATTTCACTGGAAATTCACTTTAATCCGAATTGTTTTCAGATTTTCATCGACTTTATGGAAGTTATCTTTGTATAAAGACATAAATGTGCTCATCTCTCGCCGCTGGAGAACTAACTGATGCCATTTCCATCTGCTGTAATTGGTGAGTTTCTGATGAAATCATATTTTACTGAGCTATTCTGCTTAACATACTGTGAAAAGTTTCATTTGAGTTGATTTTTACATGTAAAACTGTGATTTACAGACTTTTGCTCCGTTTTAAACTGCGATAAAACACATCAGATCCTTATGGAAGCCAATTCCAAATCAATTATGACATAAAAAGACGAAATTATACTAACACTTAAGTTAATGTGCCATAGTATTCACTTATTATGTCATATTAATGACATAATTTTAATTGTGGCATAATTTTGACTTTTTATATCATAATTGTGACTTAATATGTCAACCGTGATATGCTGGCATCACATGGTGTTGTTGTAGTTCCTAATGGCACAGGTGTGATGACGTCACATGACGAGTGTCAACTCATGAATATTTGGTTCATGTTGTTATATATGGCATTATGTCTGTTTTTACATGTTACAAAAAAACTCTCATAAAGTAAGAAATATCAACTCCAGGAAGCAAACAGTCATTCATGCTGGAAACCATGTAACATGACGAGTGTCACGTGACTCCGCCAGGAATGTGGATCAATTAATCAGAAACTGGATTCAGTCCATCAGTGTTTGAGAAGTGGAAGAGCCACATTACGGCACGTCTACACTATATATATATATATATATATATATATATATATAGCGTATTATTTTTTTAATTATTGAACAATAGCACCAAAAACTGGTTATTAAAAGGTAGGCCTACTATTTTATATCTAACCAACTATAATATACATTTTGTGTCACACATTCCTTTCTTGAGTGTAATTGGTAATATGACCTATAAAAGCACATTAAATACAAAAGCTGCTGTAAATAATGCACAAAGTATCATCATAATAATAACACTATAAATGATCGGCTAGAATACATACAAGCAAAGTGAAGAAATAGACTTATTATTAGAAATATTTTTAATTGTCCTGTTTTATCCTATCCATAGTTCATCCTGAATCCGATCTTGGATGCTAAGCGTACGAACAACTTGGCATTTTATCTTATGTCCTTTAGGTAAGGAAAACAAAGCAATGTGAATGCTGTTCTCAATGCAGAGGATTGCTCTGTTTTTTCAGACATGAACGACTCCGGTGAGGCTTATCTGTGCATTAATGATCCCAACGGAAACTGGTCTGGATCCCATACTGTCCTGGAGGAGGAGGAGGATGAGGAGGAGGAGAAGTTCAGGAGGAAGCTGAAGTATTTCTTCATGAACCCCTGTGATAAATACACCGCTCGTGGAAGAAAGCCCTGGAAACTGCTCCTGCAGATCCTGAAGATCGCGGTGGTCACCACACAGGTACACTCGCAAAAATGCAGGATTGTTTTAATAAAATTTGGGTCCAATATGGACAAACCCAGCCGTTGGGTTACATTTTAACCCAACTGTTGTTTGTCCATATTTGACCCAAATTTGGGTTAAAACAACCCTGCATTTTTTTTTTGTGTGTAAAAAGAGTCACAGTCAGAAATGATGGTTTAAGCAGAATAAAAAAGCTTTAGATGGCTGCTTGCTTTCTCGTGTGTGTGTGTGTGTGTGTGTGTGTGTAGCTGGTGTCGTTTGGTCTCAGTAATCAGATGGTGGTTCAGTTTAAGGAGGAGAATCTGATGACGTTCAAACATCTGTTCCTGAAGAACTTCAGCAGGAGCAGCGCGAACACGTACGCCGTTTACACCAAACACGACGTCTACACACACATCGCTTACACCGTGCAGCAGGTGAGAACATATTCATGGTTATATTTAGAAGTTGCCAAAAGAAAAAGATACAAAAACGTGTTTTAAATTGCATGCCATATATAAATATTTTTTAATAGTTGCCAAGAGATGCAAAAATGTATTTTAAATTGCATGGATATAAATATAAATAATTACAGGATATACATATTTCTACTTAAATGTTGCCGAAAATAATGTATTTTAAATTGCATGCCATATATTGTATACATATTAATATTTAAAAGTGCACAAACCAACCAAAAAATGTTTAAAATTACATGACATATGTAAATATTTATATTTAAATGTTGCCAAAAGATGGAAAATAATGTATTTTAAATTGCATGTCATACAGTATATAAATATTTATATTTAGAAGTTGCAAAATAAGCAAAAACGTATTTTAAATTGCATGCCATATATAAATATTTTTTTTAGAGTTGCGAAAAGATGCAAAAGACAGATTATAAATTGCATGCCATATAGTATCTTAATAGTTATATTTTAAAGTGCATTTAAAAAGAGTAGATTAAATTGCACAAATGTATTTTAAATTGGAATACATGTAAATATTAATATTTAAAAGTTTACAAAACATGCTAAATGAATTTTAAATGGCATGCGATTTATATAAATATTTTTTTAAATGTATTCAAATTATGGAAAAAAATATCTAAGTGCTTGCCATACAGATATAAATATTTATAAAAGATACCAAAAAAATTGCACCGGCATATTTTACATTTCATGCCATATATAAAGATTTTTTTTTTTTTTTTACCTTTGCCAAAAGATGCAAAAATGGATTTTAAATTGTATGCCATACATTATATAAATATCTACTGTATATTTTAAAGTGCACATAAGATTAGATTTAATTACACAAGTGTTTTTTAAAATTCATTCAATATATGTATATATGTATAATTATTTGTGTGTGTAGATCCTTGATGTCAAGCTTAAACAAATGCACCTTTCAGACTGGCCTTTCAAAGTTCAAAGTTCAATCATAAAAGGTAAAATTTTCCCTCCTTGCAGTTTCTAACGTTGCCAAGCATAACTTTGGGCAATCATGAATATGAGAAGAAAGGTGAGGTTTACACTCCTCTCCGCGTCTGCCAGCAGTTCTACCACAACGGCAGCCTCTCACCAGCCGACGAGAGCTTTCACATCGACACTCATGTGGATGAAGGTGTGTGTGTGTGTGTGTGTGTCGTGACGTGAACGTGCTCAGAAACGCCTTTACTTCTCATATACATAACCAGTCGTGCACTTCTGCTGGTTTCTTCCAGAGTGTTTGCTGATTTACCCGCCGCATCCCTCCTCAGCCGTCACAGCAAACACACTCAACTTCACTCTGCACTTCGAGAGGTATCGCCGCCGCAATAGGAGAACGCAGGGTTGTTGTTATATACTAAACAAAACTAAATACATTTTCAGCATTTTAAATAAAATACAATAAAATTTATTTAGCTAGCTGCCAAGTTTTTTTTTGTTTAAAATAACTTAAACTTAATAAAAACTATTAAATATCAAAATATTAACTATAATAGTATATCAATGATAGTAAAAATTGCCTCTATAGAAAAGATGTTGTATGATGCAGGGTTATCATTAACTAAAACTAAACCACACGCACAATATTTTTTTTATTTAAATTGAAATAAAATACAATCAACTTCTTTTATCTAAGCAAGCTGCCAATGCAACATCTCTATTTTTTGTTTAAAATAACTAAAATTTAATAAAAACTATTAAAATATTTAGAAACTATAGTAGTAAATCGGTGATACTTTATATGTGATTTTGTAGTACTAGATTATTGTATGTTTAGTTTATTGTTTTAATGTTTCTTTATGTTTGTATGTTATTTATGCATTTAATTTTTACCTTTACATTGTATCCTTTACTAAATTTGATATATAAAATAGTTTATTATTATACTAAAAAAAGAATATTTCTGCAAATATTACACATACTTTCGTACAGATCTTTAGGAAAAGCTCAACTGTAGTGTGTTGAATCGGTTTGTGTGTTTGTCTGTCAGGTTGTTGGCAGTGACTGTAAAATTCACTCTGAAATCCATTAACCTGGAGACGGTTCAGTATCACGATGTTCCAGACTGTTACCTCTTCAACATTATGGTATGTCACATGACCTTTCGGTTATTATTACTTTATTGCTCATCTTTGACATTCGTCTCTGTTTCCTCTTACATTCATAAACTCATGAGTGAGATAAAATGGGAAGGATTCTCAGCTGGGATTTTTGCAGGTTTTTCCTTTATTGAACACATGACCATCACCCTCCTCTTGCTCTGTCTTCCACCAGGATTCATTTTATAAAGCACATAATCATATTTGGCCCTATTTATAATACCCTGAGATTCTGATTGGTGTGTGTCATCAGTTTTTCTACTTAAAGGAGTAGTTCACTTTAAAAAAAAAAACTTTTGCTGATAATTTACTCACCCCCATGTCATCCAAGATGTCCATGTCTTTCTTTCTTCAGTCGAAAAGAAATTAAGGTTTTTGATGAAAACATTCCAGGATTTTCTCCATATAATGGACTTTAATGGGAACCAAACGGTTCAAGGTCCAAAAAACAGTTTCAGTGCAAACTGTTCAAAGGGCTTTAAACGACACCAGACGATGAATAAGGGTCTTATCAAGTGGAAATGATTTTTATTTATTTAAAAAATAAATGAAAATGTTTAAGTTTTATAATAAGCACAAATGTTCGCCTTGCTTGACTCCTTTTTGTTCGTTGTGTCATTTGTTGAATGAATGAAATGACTTGAAAAAAGAATTTGTTCATTGTGATGAACGAGTTCAAACAGGAGAGTCACGAACGCGCATCACAGAACAGAGCAAGGCGAGCATTTGAGCTTATAAAACCTACATTTTTTAATTTATTTTTTTAAATAAACCGATTGTTTCGCTTGATAAGACCCGTATTCGTCGTCTGGTGTCGTTTAAAGCCCTTTGAACAGTTTGCACTGAAACTGTCTTTTGGACCTTGAACCGTTTGGTTCCCATTGAAGTCCATTATATAGAGAAAATCCTGGAATGTTTTCATCAAAAACCTTAATTAAATTTTTTTTTTTAATGGTGAACTAATCCTTAAATGTTCACACATGGATAAATGTGTGACAGTGTGACACTTGATTTAATTATATTATGTGTTTGTGTTATCTGAAGAACAAGAACCTGTACAAAATGTGGACATTTTTGTGTAGTTGAGTTTAGAAAAACAAAAATTGGAACGCGTGTAAAAACGGGAAAAGCATGTCTTTGTGAACTGAATTGGGAAATTGGGCCAACGACACCAGTGATAGTGTGTTAGCAATCGCGAAAAACAGTAATAGTTCACAATATTGTGTTTTTTTTACTGTATTTTTTTTATCGAATGCAGCTTTGTTGAGCGTAAGAAAGACTTGTTTTAAAAACTTAAATTCTTAATGATTCCGAACGTTTGAATGCTAGTGTAAATGAAAATAAAGAGCTATAAACGTCTTAATTTTATTTTTATGAGCAGATCACCTTTGACAACACGCCCCACAGTGGGAGGATCGGGATTGACCTGGACAGCGATGTGCAAAACTATCAATGCAGAGACAGGACTGTGACTGGTGCATGTGAGTCTTCCCATGATCCTCCACTGTTTACAAATCCCTTTTTTTCTTGCTTTCTTTTTTACAATGATTCCTTTCTGTTGTGCAAAACACTTAAACTAATTTATTAAAAGTAAAAAGTAGTGTTGTCATTTAAGAAAGTATTGAAATGAAATGTAAAGCAGACTTGGAGAAAATTTGATTTGTACTTCAGCTTTAATAATCACTTGATTGTTTTGACACAGTAATAAAAATATTAACCAGATGGAAAAAGTTAATGCTTGGAGTGAACGTTAATTTTTCATGAAAACTCTGTCATCTTTAAGACACCACATATGAATAGATTGAATATTAAAAAAGATGAGACATCATCATGCTTCTCCACTTGTTTGATTATTACATGAAGATTTTCAAACTCTTTTGTATTACAAGTTTTAATTTCTACATGTGCAAATGATGCATTAACCAGTGAAATATGCGCTAAATACATACATTTCCAGAACATCTATCTGAACATTGGATAAAGCCAGGCTCAAAATTAGTGTTTGATTTTGTTGACATATTAGAGTTAAATGATTTTACTGAGGGGATTTAGGATATCTTATTTAATCATTCCATAAATCCGAAAATACTGTCGACAAACAAAAAAAAAAGAAATATTTTCGTCATATTTTAGGAATAAAACGTTACAAAAACTACTGTGAGTGATATATGAACAAACCCCTCAGTAAAATCCTTCAGAATATAGACAGGAATAAATCTCTAAGTTTTGGTGTTTATAACTGGTGCAGAAGTGGAGGAAAAACTCTTTAAAGATATGTAGCGTAATCTAAATCTACTATGCAAGTAGAAAAAGTGCATTAAACTAAACACTTAAATGTGTAGTTTGGATATTTTCTTTCACAGTTATGATAAGTGTGTATGCTCTTCAGACTGATTTTAATGAATGTGTTTTGTCTGTAGCCCTGAGGGACATGTACATTATGGTTGTGTTTGACGTGACGGTCATTGTGATTCTCCTGCTGTCGCTGCTCCTCTGCGTGCGCTCGCTGAAAGCTGGAGTCCTGCTGCAGATCGTGAGTTTCTGCAATTATTCATCGAGTTACCATGAAACACAAAGAGCATGTCTGAATGTCTGAGCTGCTGTTTTCTATACATTAAAAGTGGAAGGCAATTTATAAGGTCAAGCTCTACAAAAGGACAAAAACCTGCCATAAAGTGTCATAAAAGATTATATTCCTAGTCATGCTATGTAACTTTGAATGTATGGCACAATGAATTTGAATTGCATATAAAATACAGTTTTACAAAAATAGATGATAAATGGGATGTGTATTTGTCAAATATGAATGATTTGTGAAATGGCACTAATAAACTGAAAGTGTCTTAAATCCACTAAAAGCAGTGTATTTATCACTAAATACTTATTTCAATCTCATGCATTTTAACTACTTAACTTTCATAATTATGAGATAACTATTTGAAATTATGACTTAAAAAGTTTTAATGGTCATTAAAAAGTAAAATTATGTCTAAATTAAGAAATAAAATTCTAAATAAATGTATAATCAAGTTTTAATGACATTAAATGTTGCTAAATTAAAATGGCTAAATAAAATTTAAAATTGACATTCTACTTAAGACAGAAAATGTTGCTAATGACATACTAGGTTAAAATTACGAAATAAAATTTGAAATTCATAAAATTTTCTCAATGACTAGATTCATGCTGATTCTTAGCCATTTGAAAATAGGGTTTAAATAGAATCAAATATATGTAAATATTCAACTTTGGCAAGATTTGTTTGAGTGTCGAAATGGTACCGGTTTCATTTATAAAAAATGCATCACATAAAGTTTCTTTATTTTAAAACTCCAAGTGAATGGAATTATTATATGCAATATGTAGGTCTTAATATTTTTTTGAGGCCATGGAAAACTTTTATGATCATTTTATTTGTAGAGCATCAAAATTCAGACAGTAATGAAATGTTCATCTGTTTATTAGGAATACACAGCGTTCTTCTCCAGTCGTTACGGCAAACGCGTGTCCTTCTCCGACCGTATGGAGTTCATTAACGGCTGGTTTATCCTCATCATCGTTAGTGATGTTCTCACCATCACAGGCTCTCTGCTGAAGATCATCATCCAGTTACAGGTGACAAACATCCCAACACAACTTACAGAACAATATCACAATAAAGAAACATGTTTTGGGGTCAGTAAGGTTCTGTTTTAAAGAAATTAATACTTTTATTAAGCAAGGATGCATTAAAATGAGCAAAAATGACAGTACAGATGTTTATAAAGCTCTAAAAGATTTCAATTTCAAATAAATGCTAATCTTTTGAACTTACTATTCATCAAAGAATCCTTGAAAATAAAATGTAATGTATCATGGATTTCAAACCCTGATAATGTTTGTTGAGCATCAGATTGAGTGATTTCATATTAGAGTGATTTGTCAAGGGTCATGTGACACTGAAGACTGGAGTAATGATGATAAATTCAGCTTTGATCACAGGAATAAATTACACTTTACTGTATATTCACATAGAAAACAGCAGTTTTACATTTAAACAGTATTTCACAATATTGCTGTATTTCTGATCAAATAATTGCAGCAATGGTATTAATAGCTCTTAATATTTTGCCTAGCGTTGTTAAATCAGTGAAATGACTCTAAGCTCTTTCTGTTGGTGTGTTCTCAGGCCATGGCGAGTTATGATCTGTGCAGTATCTTGCTGGGCACCGGCACCATGTTCGCGTGGATCGGGGCCTTACGCTACATGGGGTACTTAAAAAAATACAACGTACGACCTGCTCATTCTCACTTCTCACTACAGTTTTCAGGAGACCGAAGAGAAATAATTGGTTTCGCCATTTCTGACTCTGGATCTTAAAACCAGTCGCACAGGTGCCGACTACAATATGGGTCAAAATTATCAATGACAAAAATCATCAGGATATTAAGTAAAGATCATGTTCCATGAAGATATTTCATAAATTTCCTACCGTAAATGTATAAATCATGTATTTTTGTGAGTGAATGCAGCACAATTGCCAACATAAATGGACAAATGTAAAGGCGATTTTTTTGCACCCTCAGATTCCAGAAAAAAACAAATATTGACCCAATATTGTCCTATCCTAACAAACTGTACATCAATGGAAAGATTATTTATTCAGCTTTCAGATGATGTATATATCTTAAAATCAAAAAATGTACCCATGTGACTGGTTTTGTGGTCCAAGGTAACATTTCTGCTTGGTGTGTGTTCACATCATATTTTAATTACGGAGTAGTAAAAACACTTAAGTTGTAATGTTATAAAGACTTAATCTTGTGATGTGTTATAAAACAACTGCCTCGAACTGCTGAACACGCTGATGTTTCGGTTGAATCTATACAAATTACCCATTTCAATTTTATTTAAATAGTAGGTTTTTTTTTGGTAAGAGCAATTAGTGGTGAATATTTACATTTAAAAGCTCTTTACAGTACGGTTTCATTTGTTCACATTAGTTGACTACATTAGTTAACATAACGACAATGAACAATAATTATTTAGTGTTAATTATTAATCTTAATATTAATATTAATTTATGCACTGTGAACTAAAATGAACTTTTTATTAACTAACATTAACAAAGGTTCATAAATGCTCTTGAAATACATTTAATCCATAAAGTAGTTTTAACAAATGAGACCTTATCAAAAACACATGAACATTTCTATTAACTAATATTAACAATGCTCTGGAAATACATTATTTAATGCATAAAGCAATTTTAACAAATGAGACCTTACTGTAAAGCTTCTAATATTATCAATAATTTTATTAAAATAAGTGATTTTTTTTTCTTTTTCGATTTTTATGAATTTTTCAGTGTTTGCGCCGTCTCTTGACTGTGATGTGTAACTGCTTGTATTTGATTGGTCAGATTCTCATCATCACTCTACGAGCGGCGTTTCCCAACGTCATCCGCTTCAGCTGCTGTGCCGCCATGATTTTCCTGGGCTACTGTTTCTGTGGGTGGATCGTGCTGGGACCGTACCACACCAAGGCAGGTCGCTGGCATCACACTGCTCACACTGCTGTTTAAAGAGGGCGTGGTGGGGGGCGCCACCCACCCCGATCACAGAGCCAATATCTCAGCTCTGGAAGGGTCTAGAGCCTCCATTTTTGTACTCAGGTTTAAGTCTCATTGCCCTCTATCAGAATCCAGAGTTTTGAGAAGATTGGAGAAACTTCATTTTTCGCCTGAAAAAAAAAAAAAAACACTGTCGTTTTTTTTTTTCGGGTCGAAATTTTGAGTTTCGATATCTCAGCTCTGGAAGGGTCTAGAGCCTCCATTTTTGCACTCAGGTCTAAGTCTCATGGCCCTCTATCAGAATCCAGAGTTTCGAGAAGATTGGAGAAACTCAAAATTTCGACCCGAAAAAAAACGACAGTGGTGCAAAAAAATAAGTTTCTCGAATCTTCTTGAAACTCTGGATTCTGATAGAGGGCCATGAGACTTAGACCTGAGTGCAAAAATGGAGGCTCTAGACCCTTCCAGAGCTGAGATATTGAGATCCCACGTAGCATTTATGCCATTATAAAAATAGTGGGTTATTGGACACATAGTGGGTTTGTGGACAGTGGAATTATGGGATGGCGCTTGGTGCTATGGACTCAGGGGCCCCAGCTGAGTGCAGATAAATGTTTTTTATCATGACAGGAACTTTAATTAAAATGTCCAAAAAATACACTACCCAAATCCCCATTCAATAGACTGCAGGCGGGATTCTGTCCATTTGCTGCTTATTGCATGAAGGCTGTCCACACAATGGACTTCAGCGGTAACCAAATTGTTGAAGTCCAAATCAGTGCAGTTTCAAAGGGATGTTGAAACAATGTTCATTTTGAGGTGAACTAATCCTTTAAGGACTACAACAAACAGCTGGTAAGAACTACACAAGCTTGCAAGCCTTGCAACGAAGGGCTCTATATGGCTCTGCTAAGAACAGCAGCTCATTTGCATTTAAAGGGACACACACAACTGTGTTTTTGCTCTCTCTCTTGCAAAAAAGGACAATTTTAATCAGAGACTTCTTGTTAAAAAAAATGGGCATCATAAAATCTATATATTTTTTTGCCCAGCCCTCACTGATGTGTGTGTTTGTGTTGTGCCTCAGTTCCGGACGCTGAACGTGGTTTTCGAGAGCCTGTTTTCGCTCATCAACGGCGACGACATGTTTGCCACCTTTAACAACATGCAGCAGAAGAGTTACGTGGTGTGGCTCTTCAGCCGGCTCTATCTCTACACGTTTGTGTCTCTGTTCATCTACATGGTGCTCAGCCTGTTCATCACGCTCATCACCGACACCTACGACACCATGAAGGTGAGAGACGCTGACCCAAACGCAACATTCAATTCAGCTTTACAGAAAGTGCATGAGTCCACATTACATGTTACCAGAGGAGAAGTTAAAAAAGCACAATTAACAAAAAATGTAATAATTTAATGCAGAAAAAATGAGCTCACTGAAGTAATGCATTCTCCTTTGTTAACACATGATTATGACATTTAGAGAAATGGTGCGTGTTGATTCAGAGTTTATAGTTTATCGATATATTCTAGTGTAGCCTTAATGATAAAAGAATAGTAGAGTGTAAAGTAAGATAAGTTTACTGACCTGCTGGAACTTGAAGTGATTTTGGTTTGATTTGGTTGTGAGTGCAGTGCGCTTACAGAGACTCCGCCCACTCTCTCCTCTGATTGGCTGTGAGTTTGGATTGATTCAGTTTCGAGTACAGTACAGAGACTCTGCCCACTCTCTCCTCTGATTGGCTGTTTGTTTGTTTTTTGCTTTTTTTTTAATCGCTGGAATCTTATATCACATCACATGCTTTATGCAAATGAGCTCAGTTGTGATTGGCTAACCTCTTGATGTGAGAACTAAGTTTAAATGCTTTTCTCACTATACGTGTAAGAGTCTCAACTGTATGTGCGACTGATTTAGTGATTTGTGTTTAGCATCAGCGTTTGGACGGAGAGCCCGTGTCAGATCTGCAGGCGTTCATCATGCAGTGTAAAGATCCTCCAGAATCGGGACGCTTCAGTGTGAACGAGAGCAGGTTCCTGACGGGCTGCTGCTCACACAGGTGAACACACACATCGACCATCCATGTGGGAAAACAGTTTGGAAATGATGATTGACAGTTGTTTGTCATGAATTATTATATTTGCAAACATCGTTAACCCTCATCCTTCCCTCGCGAGTCTAAAGGACCCGAAGCCGTAATATTACCCTTATGACTAGATTTGATCAATTAACTGGGCATTTAAGCACATTTCTCACATTTTCAACTTAAATTCAAAATAACTCACAATTTAATGACCCGTGAGGGAAGGATTTGTTAAAGCTCTTCTGACTGCTGAGGTGTGTGTGTGTGTGTGTGTGTGTGACAGAGTCAGTAAAGCTGATATTGGTGTGTTTGTGACGCAGGACGTGCCGCTCTGATGACGACACAGACTGACCGGGACTTCACAGCGATTGTGATGAGTTTGGATATAAAGAGGATTTATCTGTATTATTAAGTGTGTGTAAATATATAAAACTTGTTTTTGTTTTGAGCACATTAATGTTTAGTACATTTCAGATCCTCTCCACTTTATGAAAGATTGTAAATTAGTGTAATTATTATTTATTGTGAATATGTAGTTCAGTCGCACTGGGGGACATGCTGAGTTTGGGTCAACAGACATTTTTATATTCCTGTAATTCCCATGTTTCGTAATAATGTTTGTGTTTATAATGAAATGTTTCACCTTTTTATTTTTGAAAGCTTCAGATAAAATAAATATTTTGATACCATGTTTCAGATCCAGTCATGTTTGTAAAATACTTTTGAGAATTGTATTATTAAATATTTTTTTGACTAACATGAGTGACATCAACAGAGATTAATATTTATTAGCAGGATTGATATGATGAAACTGATAACCAAAAAAGTCAATATTACTGTAAGGTTGGTTTCACGTATTGAATGTAGGAAGAATAAAGAGGTCAAGATGACATGAATTTTATAATATTTTATTTTAATATTCCATCACGTTCACTTGTTACTAAAGTTTTTGCACAAAAAACTTTAATTTTAGAGACTGAACTCCAGTGGGCGGAGCTGAGCTGAGATATTGAGATATTTATAATGGCATAAATGCTACGTGGGATGTCCATATCTCAGCTCTGGAAAGGTCTAGAGCCTCCATTGTTGCACTCAGGTCTAAGTCTCATGGCCCTCTATCAGAATCCAGAGTTTCAAGAAGATTGGAGAAACTTAATTTTTCGCCCGAAAACGAAAAAAACGAAAGGGGTAACACTGTCGTTTTTTTTTCGGGTCGAAATTTTGAATTTTGATATCTCAGCTCTGGAAGGGTCTAGATCATCCATTTTTGCACTCAGGTCAAAGTCTCGTGGCCTTCTTTCAGAATCCAGAGTTTTGAGAAGATTGGAGAAACTTAATTTTTTACCCAAAAATGAAAAAAAAAAAACGAAAGGGATAACACTGTCGTTTTTTTTTCGGGTCGAAATTTTGAATTTTGATATCTCAGCTCTGGAAGGGTCTAGATCATCCATTTTTGCACTCAGGTCAAAGTCTCGTGGTCTTCTTTCAGAATCCAGAGTTTTGAGAAGATTGGAGAAACTTAATTTTTCGCCCGAAAACGAAAAAAACGAAAGGGGTAACACTGTCGTTTTTTTTTCGGGTCGAAATTTTGAATTTTGATATCTCAGCTCTGGAAGGGTCTAGATCATCCATTTTTGCACTCAGGTCAAAGTTTTGTGGCCCTCTATCATAATCCAGAGTTTTGAGAAGATTGGAGAGACTTAATTTTTCGCCCAAAAATGAAAAAAAACGAAAGGGGTAACACTGTCGTTTTTTTTTCGGGTCGAAATTTTGAATTTTGATATCTCAGCTCTGGAAGGGTCTAGATCATCCATTTTTGCACTCAGGTCAAAGTCTCGCGGCCTTCTATCAGAATCCAGAGTTTTGAGAAGATTGGAGAAACTTAATTTTTCGCCCAAAAATGAAAAAAAAAACGAAAGGGGTAACACTGTCGTTTTTTTTTCGGGTCGAAATTTTGAATTTTGATATCTCAGCTCTGGAAGGGTCTAGAGCCTCCATTTTTGCACTCAGGTCAAAGTCTCGTGGCCCTTATCAGAATCCAGAGTTTTGAGAAGATTGGAGAAACTTAATTTTTCGCCCGAAAACGAAAAAAAACGAAAGGGGTAACACTGTCGTTTTTTTTTCGGGTCGAAATTTTGAATTTTGATATCTCAGCTCTGGAAGGGTCTAGATCATCCATTTTTGCACTCAGGTCAAAGTTTTGTGGCCCTCTATCATAATCCAGAGTTTTGAGAAGATTGGAGAAACTTAATTTTTCGCCCAAAAATGAAAAAAAACGAAAGGGGTAACACTGTCGTTTTTTTTTCGGGTCGAAATTTTGAATTTTGATATCTCAGCTCTGGAAGGGTCTAGAGCCTCCATTTTTGCACTCAGGTCAAAGTCTCGCGGCCCTCTATCATAATCCAGAGTTTTGAGAAGATTGGAGAAACTTAATTTTTCGCCCAAAAATGAAAAAAAACGAAAGGGGTAACACTGTCGTTTTTTTTTTCGGGTCGAAATTTTGAATTTTGATATCTCAGCTCTGGAAGGGTCTAGATCATCCATTTTTGCACTCAGGTCAAAGTTTCGTGGCCCTCTATCATAATCCAGAGTTTTGAGAAGATTGGAGAAACTTAATTTTTCGCCCGAAAATGAAAAAAAACGAAAGGGGTAACACTGTCGTTTTTTTTTCGGGTCGAAATTTTGAATTTTGATATCTCAGCTCTGGAAGGGTCTAGAGCCTCCATTTTTGCACTCAGGTCAAAGTCTCATGGCCCTCTATCATAATCCAGAGTTTTGAGAAGATTGGAGAAACTTAATTTTTCGCCCAAAAATGAAAAAAACGAAAGGGGTAACACTGTCGTTTTTTTTTTCGGGTCGAAATTTTGAATTTTGATATCTCAGCTCTGGAAGGGTCTAGATCATCCATTTTTGCACTCAGGTCAAAGTCTCGTGGCCCTCTATCATAATCCAGAGTTTTGAGAAGATTGGAGAAACTTAATTTTTCGCCCAAAAATGAAAAAAAACGAAAGGGGTAACACTGTCGTTTTTTTTTCGGGTCGAAATTTTGAATTTTGATATCTCAGCTCTGGAAGGGTCTAGAGCCTCCATTTTTGCACTCAGGTCAAAGTCTCGCGGCCTTCTATCAGAATCCAGAGTTTTGAGAAGATTGGAGAAACTTAATTTTTCGCCCAAAAATGAAAAAAAACGAAAAGGGGTAACACTGTCGTTTTTTTTTTCGGGTCGAAATTTTGAATTTTGATATCTCAGCTCTGGAAGGGTCTAGATCATCCATTTTTGCACTCAGGTCTAAGTCTCACAGCCCTCTATCATAATCCAGAGTTTTGAGAAGATTGGAGAAACTTAATTTTTCGCCCAAAAATGAAAAAAAAACGAAAGGGGTAACACTGTCGTTTTTTTTTCGGGTCGAAATTTTGAATTTTGATATCTCAGCTCTGGAAGGGTCTAGATCCTCCATTTTTGCACTCAGGTCTAAGTCTCACAGCCCTCTATCATAATCCAGAGTTTTGAGAAGATTGGAGAAACTTAATTTTTCGCCCAAAAATGAAAAAAAACGAAAGGGGTAACACTGTCGTTTTTTTTTCGGGTCGAAATTTTGAATTTTGATATCTCAGCTCTGGAAGGGTCTAGAGCCTCCATTTTTGCACTCAGGTCAAAGTCTCACAGCCCTCTATCATAATCCAGAGTTTTGAGAAGATTGGAGAAACTTAATTTTTCGCCCAAAAATGAAAAAAAACGAAAGGGGTAACACTGTCGTTTTTTTTTCGGGTCGAAATTTTGAATTTCGATATCTCAGCTCTGGAAGGGTCTAGAGCCTCCATTTTTGCACTCAGGTCAAAGTCTCGTGGCCCTCTATCAGAATCCAGAGTTTTGAGAAGATTGGAGAAACTTAATTTTTCGCCCAAAAATGAAAAAAAACGAAAGGGGTAACACTGTCGTTTTTTTTTCGGGTCGAAATTTTGAATTTCGATATCTCAGCTCTGGAAGGGTCTAGAGCCTCCATTTTTGCACTCAGGTCAAAGTCTCGTGGCCTTCTATCATAATCCAGAGTTTTGAGAAGATTGGAGAAACTTAATTTTTCGCCCGAAAATGAAAAAAAACGTAAGGGGTAACACTGTCTTTTTTTTCGGGTCGAAATTTTGAATTTTGATATCTCAGCTCTGGAAGGGTCTAGAGCCTCCATTTTTGCACTCAGGTCAAAGTCTCATGGCCCTCTATCATAATCCAGAGTTTTGAGAAGATTGGAGAAACTTAATTTTTCGCCCAAAAATGAAAAAAAACAAAAGGGGTAACACTGTCGTTTTTTTTTTCGGGTCGAAATTTTGAATTTTGATATCTCAGCTCTGGAAGGGTCTAGATCCTCCATTTTTGCACTCAGGTCAAAGTCTCACAGCCCTCTATCATAATCCAGAGTTTTGAGAAGATTGGAGAAACTTAATTTTTCGCCCAAAAATGAAAAAAAAACGAAAGGGGTAACACTGTCGTTTTTTTTTCGGGTCGAAATTTTGAATTTTGATATCTCAGCTCTGGAAGGGTCTAGAGCCTCCATTTTTGCACTCAGGTCAAAGTCTCACAGCCCTCTATCATAATCCAGAGTTTTGAGAAGATTGGAGAAACTTAATTTTTCGCCCAAAAATGAAAAAAAACGAAAGGGGTAACACTGTCGTTTTTTTTTCGGGTCGAAATTTTGAATTTCGATATCTCAGCTCTGGAAGGGTCTAGAGCCTCCATTTTTGCACTCAGGTCAAAGTCTCGTGGCCCTCTATCATAATCCAGAGTTTTGAGAAGATTGGAGAAACTTAATTTTTCGCCCAAAAATGAAAAAAAACGAAAGGGGTAACACTGTCGTTTTTTTTTCGGGTCGAAATTTTGAATTTTGATATCTCAGCTCTGGAAGGGTCTAGAGCCTCCATTTTTGCACTCAGGTCAAAGTCTCGTGGCCCTCTATCATAATCCAGAGTTTTGAGAAGATTGGAGAAACTTAATTTTTCGCCCAAAAATGAAAAAAAACGAAAGGGGTAACACTGTCGTTTTTTTTTTCGGGTCGAAATTTTGAATTTTGATATCTCAGCTCTGGAAGGGTCTAGAGCCTCCATTTTTGCACTCAGGTCAAAGTCTCACGGCCCTCTATCAGAATCCAGAGTTTTGAGAAGATTGGAGAAACTTAATTTTTCGCCCAAAAATGAAAAAAACGAAAGGGGTAACACTGTCGTTTTTTTTTCGGGTCGAAATTTTGAATTTCGATATCTCAGCTCTGGAAGGGTCTAGAGCCTCCATTTTTGCACTCAGGTCAAAGTCTCACAGCCCTCTATCATAATCCAGAGTTTTGAGAAGATTGGAGAAACTTAATTTTTTGCCCAAAAATGAAAAAAAACGAAAGGGGTAACACTGTCGTTTTTTTTTCGGGTCGAAATTTTGAATTTTGATATCTCAGCTCTGGAAGGGTCTAGAGCCTCCATTTTTGCACTCAGGTCAAAGTCTCATGGCCCTCTATCATAATCCAGAGTTTTGAGAAGATTGGAGAAACTTAATTTTTTGCCCAAAAATGAAAAAAAAACGAAAGGGGTAACACTGTCGTTTTTTTTTCGGGTCGAAATTTTGAATTTTGATATCTCAGCTCTGGAAGGGTCTAGAGCCTCCATTTTTGCACTCAGGTCAAAGTCTCGCGGCCCTCTATCAGAATCCAGAGTTTTGAGAAGATTGGAGAAACTTAATTTTTTGCCCAAAAATGAAAAAAAACGAAAGGGGTAACACTGTCGTTTTTTTTTCGGGTCGAAATTTTGAATTTTGATATCTCAGCTCTGGAAGGGTCTAGAGCCTCCATTTTTGCACTCAGGTCAAAGTCTCGTGGCCCTCTATCATAATCCAGAGTTTTGAGAAGATTGGAGAAACTTAATTTTTCGCCCAAAAATGAAAAAAAAACGAAAGGGGTAACACTGTCGTTTTTTTTTTCGGGTCGAAATTTTGAATTTGATATCTCAGCTCTGGAAGGGTCTAGAGCCTCCATTTTTGCACTCAGGTCAAAGTCTCGCGGCCCTCTATCAGAATCCAGAGTTTTGAGAAGATTGGAGAAACTTAATTTTTCGCCCAAAAATGAAAAAAAACGAAAGGGGTAACACTGTCGTTTTTTTTTCGGGTCGAAATTTTGAATTTCGATATCTCAGCTCTGGAAGGGTCTAGAGCCTCCATTTTTGCACTCAGGTCAAAGTCTCACAGCCCTCTATCATAATCCAGAGTTTTGAGAAGATTGGAGAAACTTAATTTTTCGCCCAAAAATGAAAAAAAACGAAAGGGGTAACACTGTCGTTTTTTTTTCGGGTCGAAATTTTGAATTTTGATATCTCAGCTCTGGAAGGGTCTAGAGCCTCCATTTTTGCACTCAGGTCAAAGTCTCGTGGCCTCTATCATAATCCAGAGTTTTGAGAAGATTGGAGAAACTTAATTTTTCGCCCAAAAATGAAAAAAAAACGAAAGGGGTAACACTGTCGTTTTTTTTTCGGGTCGAAATTTTGAATTTTGATATCTCAGCTCTGGAAGGGTCTAGAGCCTCCATTTTTGCACTCAGGTCAAAGTCTCGTGGCCCTCTATCATAATCCAGAGTTTTGAGAAGATTGGAGAAACTTAATTTTTCGCCCAAAAATGAAAAAAAACGAAAGGGGTAACACTGTCGTTTTTTTTTTCGGGTCGAAATTTTGAATTTCGATATCTCAGCTCTGGAAGGGTCTAGAGCCTCCATTTTTGCACTCAGGTCAAAGTCTCACAGCCCTCTATCATAATCCAGAGTTTTGAGAAGATTGGAGAAACTTAATTTTTCGCCCAAAAATGAAAAAAAACGAAAGGGGTAACACTGTCGTTTTTTTTTTCGGGTCGAAATTTTGAATTTTGATATCTCAGCTCTGGAAGGGTCTAGAGCCTCCATTTTTGCACTCAGGTCAAAGTCTCACAGCCCTCTATCATAATCCAGAGTTTTGAGAAGATTGGAGAAACTTAATTTTTCGCCCAAAAATGAAAAAAAACGAAAGGGTAACACTGTCGTTTTTTTTTCGGGGTCGAAATTTTGAATTTCGATATCTCAGCTCTGGAAGGGTCTAGAGCCTCCATTTTTGCACTCAGGTCAAAGTCTCACAGCCCTCTATCATAATCCAGAGTTTTGAGAAGATTGGAAGAACTTAATTTTTCGCCCAAAAATGAAAAAAAACGAAAGGGGTAACACTGTCGTTTTTTTTTCGGGTCGAAATTTTGAATTCGATATCTCAGCTCTGGAAGGGTCTAGAGCCTCCATTTTGCACTCAGGTCAAAGTCTCACAGCCCTCTATCATAATCCAGAGTTTTGAGAAGATTGGAGAAACTTAATTTTTCGCCCAAAATGAAAAAAAACGAAAGGGGTAACACTGTCGTTTTTTTTCGGGTCGAAATTTTGAATTTTGATATCTCAGCTCTGGAAGGGTCTAGAGCCTCCATTTTTGCACTCAGGTCAAAGTCTCACAGCCCTCTATCATAATCCAGAGTTTTGAGAAGATTGGAGAAACTTAATTTTTCGCCCAAAAATGAAAAAAAACGAAAGGGGTAACACTGTCGTTTTTTTTTCGGGTCGAAATTTTGAATTTCGATATCTCAGCTCTGGAAGGGTCTAGAGCCTCCATTTTTGCACTCAGGTCAAAGTCTCGTGGCCCTCTATCATAATCCAGAGTTTTGAGAAGATTGAGAGAAACTTAATTTTTCGCCCAAAAATGAAAAAAAACGAAAGGGGTAACACTGTCGTTTTTTTTTCGGGTCGAAATTTTGAATTTTGATATCTCAGCTCTGGAAGGGTCTAGAGCCTCCATTTTTGCACTCAGGTCAAAGTCTCACAGGCCCTCTATCATAATCCAGAGTTTTGAGAAGATTGGAGAAACTTAATTTTTCGCCCAAAAATGAAAAAAACGAAAGGGGTAACACTGTCGTTTTTTTTTTCGGGTCGAAATTTTGAATTTGATATCTCAGCTCTGGAAGGGTCTAGAGCCTCCATTTTTGCACTCAGGTCAAAGTCTCACGGCCTCTATCATAATCCAGAGTTTTGAGAAGATTGGAGAAACTTAATTTTTCGCCCAAAATGAAAAAAACGAAAGGGGTAACACTGTCGTTTTTTTTTCGGGTCGAAATTTTGAATTTCGATATCTCAGCTCTGGAAGGGTCTAGAGCCTCCATTTTTGCACTCAGGTCAAAGTCTCACAGCCCTCTATCATAATCCAGAGTTTTGAGAAGATTGGAGAAACTTAATTTTTCGCCCAAAAATGAAAAAAACGAAAGGGGTAACACTGTCGTTTTTTTTTCGGGTCGAAATTTTGAATTTCGATATCTCAGCTCTGGAAGGGTCTAGAGCCTCCATTTTTGCACTCAGGTCAAAGTCTCACAGCCCTCTATCATAATCCAGAGTTTTGAGAAGATTGGAGAAACTTAATTTTTCGCCCAAAATGGAAAAAAAACGAAAGGGGTAACACTGTCGTTTTTTTTTTCGGGTCGAAATTTTGAATTTTGATATCTCAGCTCTGGAAGGGTCTAGAGCCTCCATTTTTGCACTCAGGTCAAAGTCTCGTGGCCCTCTATCATAATCCAGAGTTTTGAGAAGATTGGAGAAACTTAATTTTTGCCCAAAAATGAAAAAAAACGAAAGGGGTAACACTGTCGTTTTTTTTTCGGGTCGAAATTTTGAATTTTGATATCTCAGCTCTGGAAGGGTCTAGAGCCTCCATTTTTGCACTCAGGTCAAAGTCTCACAGCCCTCTATATCATAATCCAGAGTTTTGAGAAGATTGGAGAAACTTAATTTTTCGCCCAAAAATGAAAAAAAAACGAAAGGGTAACACTGTCGTTTTTTTTTCGGGTCGAAATTTTGAATTTGATATCTCAGCTCTGGAAGGGTCTAGAGCCTCCATTTTTGCACTCAGGTCAAAGTCTCGCCCTCTATCATAATCCAGAGTTTGAGAAGATTGGAGAAACTTAATTTTTCGCCCAAAATGAAAAAAAAACGAAAGGGGTAACACTGTCGTTTTTTTTTTCGGGTCGAAATTTTGAATTTTGATATCTCAGCTCTGGAAGGGTCTAGAGCCTCCATTTTTGCACTCAGGTCAAAGTTTCAGCCCTCTATCATAATCCAGAGTTTTGAGAAGATTGGAGAAACTTAATTTTTCGCCCAAAAATGAAAAAAAACGAAAGGGTAACACTGTCGTTTTTTTTCGCGGTCGAAATTTTGAATTTTGATATCTCAGCTCTGGAAGGGTCTAGAGCCTCCATTTTTGCACTCAGGTCAAAGTCTCACAGCCCTCTATCATAATCCAGAGTTTTGAGAAGATTGGAGAAACTTAATTTTTCGCCCAAAAATGAAAAAAAACGAAAGGGGTAACACTGTCGTTTTTTTTTCGGGTCGAAATTTTGAATTTTGATATCTCAGCTCTGGAAGGGTCTAGAGCCTCCATTTTTGCACTCAGGTCAAAGTCTCACAGCCCTCTATCATAATCCAGAGTTTTGAGAAGATTGGGGAAACTTAATTTTTCGCCCAAAATGAAAAAAACGAAAAAGGGTAACACTGTCGTTTTTTTTCTGGTCGAAATTTTGAATTTTGATATCTCAGCTCTGAAAGGGTCTAGAGCCTCCATTTTGCACTCAGGTCAAAGTCTCACAGCCCTCTATCATAATCCAGAGTTTTGAGAAGATTGGAGAAACTTAATATTTCGCCCAAAAATGAAAAAAAACGAAAGGGGTAACACTGTCGTTTTTTTTTTCGGGTCGAAATTTTGAAGTTTGATATCTCAGCTCTGGAAGGGTCTAGAGCCTCCATTTTTGCACTCAGGTCAAAGTCTCACGCCCTCTATCATAATCCAGAGTTTTGAGAAGATTGAAACTTAATTTTTCGCCCAAAATGAAAAAAAACGAAAGGGGTAACACTGTCGTTTTTTTTTCGGGTCGAAATTTTGAATTTTGATATCTCAGCTCTGGAAGGGTCTAGAGCCTCCATTTTTGCACTCAGGTCAAAGTCTCGTGGCCCTCTATCATAATCCAGAGTTTTGAGAAGATTGGAGAAACTTAATTTTTCGCCCAAAAATGAAAAAAACGAAAGGGTAACACTGTCGTTTTTTTTTTCGGGTCGAAATTTTGAATTTTGATATCTCAGCTCTGGAAGGGTCTAGAGCCTCCATTTTTGCACTCAGGTCAAAGTCTCAGGCCTCTCTCATCAATCCAGAGTTTTGAGAAGATTGGAGAAACTTAATTTTTCGCCCAAAAATGAAAAAAAAACGAAAGGGGTAACACTGTCGTTTTTTTTCGGGTCGAAATTTTGAATTTCGATATCTCAGCTCTGGAAAGGTCTAGAGCCTCCATTTTTGCACTCAGGTCAAAGTCTCACAGCCCTCTATCATAATCCAGAGTTTTGAGAAGATTGGAGATACTTAATTTTTCGCCCAAAAACGAAAAAAAACGAAAGGGTAACACTGTCGTTTTTTTTCGGGTCGAAATTTTGAATTTTGATATCTCAGCTCTGGAAGGGTCTAGAGCCTCCATTTTTGCACTCAGGTCAAAGTCTCACAGCCCTCTATCATAATCCAGAGTTTTGAGAAGATTGGAGAAACTTAATTTTTCCCAAAAATGAAAAAAAACGAAAGGGGTAACACTGTCGTTTTTTTTTCGGGTCGAAATTTTGAATTTGATATCTCAGCTCTGGAAGGGTCTAGAGCCTCCATTTTTGCACTCAGGTCAAAGTCTCACAGCCCTCTATCATAATCCAGAGTTTTGAGAAGATTGGAGAAACTTAATTTTTCGCCCAAAAATGAAAAAAAAAAGGGTAACACTGTCGTTTTTTTTTTCGGGTCGAAATTTTGAATTTTGATATCTCAGCTCTGGAAGGGTCTAGAGCCTCCATTTTTGCACTCAGGTCAAAGTCTCGTGGCCCTCTATCATAATCCAGAGTTTTGAGAAGATTGGAGAAACTTAATTTTTCGCCCAAAAATGAAAAAAAACGAAAGGGGTAACACTGTCGTTTTTTTTTCGGGTCGAAATTTTGAATTTCGATATCTCAGCTCTGGAAGGGTCTAGAGCCTCCATTTTTGCACTCAGGTCAAAGTCTCACGCCCTCTATCATAATCCAGAGTTTTGAGAAGATTGGAGAAACTTAATTTTTCGCCAAAAATGAAAAAAAAACGAAAGGGGTAACACTGTCGTTTTTTTTTTCGGGTCGAAATTTTGAATTTTGATATCTCAGCTCTGGAAGGGTCTAGAGCCTCCATTTTTGCACTCAGGTCAAAGTCTCACAGCCCTCTATCATAATCCAGAGTTTTGAGAAGATTGGAGAAACTTAATTTTTCGCCCAAAAATGAAAAAAAACGAAAGGTAACACTGTCGTTTTTTTTTTCGCGGTCGAAATTTTGAATTTTGATATCTCAGCTCTGGAAGGGTCTAGAGCCTCCATTTTTGCACTCAGGTCAAAGTCTCACAGCCCTCTATCATAATCCAGAGTTTTGAGAAGATTGGAGAAACTTAATTTTTCGCCCAAAAATGAAAAAAAACGAAAAGGGGTAACACTGTCGTTTTTTTTTCGGGTCGAAAATTTTGAATTTCGATATCTCAGCTCTGGAAGGTCTAGAGCCTCCATTTTTGCACTCAGGTCAAAGTCTCGTGGCCCTCTATCATAATCCAGAGTTTTGAGAAGATTGGAGAAACTTAATTTTTCGCCCAAAAATGAAAAAAAAACAAAGGGGTTAACACTGTCGTTTTTTTTTTGGGTCGAAATTTTGAATTTCGATATCTCAGCTCTGGAAGGGTCTAGAGCCTCCATTTTTGCACTCAGGTCAAAGTCTCGTGGCCCTCTATCATAATCCAGAGTTTTGAGAAGATTGGAGAAACTTAATTTTTCGCCAAAAATGAAAAAAAACGAAAGGGG
>NW_024121654.1:938295-1021629 GCF_016745375.1 Pimephales promelas
GCGCGTCAGTTTCACTCTTGACAAGCGAAGTAACACAAAGTGGTCAAGCGTCAAACTCGCTAGACGCGAATTTGCTGTGAACGTAGCATTACGGGGTTGAACAACGTGAGGTAGAGTAATTACTGACAGAATATTCATTTTGGGGTGAACTATCCCTTTAATGTAAGAAAATTGTTTGACTGTATGCAAATGCTAGTGCAGTGAATCTCAACTTTCAACTTTCCATGTTTGGAACCATCCTCAAACCAGATTTGATTGGTTTAATTACTTCACTTTTTATTTCACATTTTTCTTTCGTTTGAAATGTCTCATAGTTTAATGTTTCTTTTAGACCCGATGGAAGAACCAGAGAGAAACCTTACTCATGTGATCAATTCGGGAGGAGCTTCACGGATAAAGGAAACTTTAAGAGACACATGAGGATCCACACCGGAGAGAGACCATACACATGTGGTCAGTGTGGGAACAGTTTCATCAGTAAACAAAACCTTAAGAATCATAAGAAGCTTGTTGTATTTGTATACCGCTGTAACCTTAGAAATCATCCTGAAACATTCCCATAACCTGTTACAGTCATACATTTAAAGATGTACATCCAGTTCTCCAGGACTGCCCTGGGACGGACGGGATTAGCTGAAGAGTCATAATAATATACCCTTTTGTTATTTTGCTAAACTTTTTTGATTGTGTAACCTAGTATATTTCTTTTTTGTTTAAATAAACTTTTCTTATATAAAACAAGTATTTTTTTTCGTCTTCAGCTGTTCAAAGATCATTCAATTAGCAATGATGTAGACCTAGGGAACTAAAAAAAAGTCCTCGCTCTAGACTAGGTACTGAAAGAGTTATAGGAACTACGGTCTGTGGAACTAAAAAAATCCCCAATTTAGTCCGGTCGGAACACGAGAAAAAAAGGGTTATAGGAACGTTAGGTTCTAGGAACTGCAAAAGTCCCTCCGGTCGGAAAGCGGCTAATCACAGTCAAGCCCTGTACCGATTGCTCTTTCAGGCACTCTCTCTCTCTCTCTCTCTCTCTCTCTCTCTCTCTCTCTCTCTCTCTCTCCTCTGGTGCGCAATCTAAACTCAAGCGTGCTGTGTAACAATAGTAAATTTGATCTGCTTGAACATTTTAATCGTTTTTAATATTCAGAAGGATAGATTAAAATACCCGGTATTTAAAAAAAAATAAATAAAAACAAAATTATTAAAATGTAATAATAATGATCAATTTTTTATTTTTTTTTTGAGATCCGGGCCAAAGATCGAAGCCCCGAATGCCATGTCTAACGACGCGCCTGAGTTATGCTTCCACGTGTGAATCATTTTGATACTATATTTATCATCCCATGACGAGAGAGAGAGATAATCAATAAAATAATTCCTTTGAGGATTGTAAGGTTGAGTTTAAAATATAAACTAATTCATTGTATTTGCGTGTTTTAACATAAACAGTAGCATTAGCATAAGCAGTAGCAAATAACAACTTATTTGAAATACATCTTTGTAGAGACATCTGACGTACACGTACAAGAAACATACCTTTCTGAAACGTCATGTAGCAGCCGTTCGTGCACAAGTTCTGCTTGATTCCTCTCCACTGAAATTGCAAGAAGTCCGCGCTAAACCTGTAGCGTATAGCTGGATGTGTTGGCGACGTCACAGACGCATGCGCACTAGTAGAGCGTGGTAAACAATCGCACGTGCTTTGATCTTCCATGAAGAATAAAATGAAATAAAAATGGTCATTTAAGTGACAACACCACATTCCTGCAGTAATTCAGGCAAAAGGAGCCCCAACTAAGTATTGACTGTATTTTTTTTTTGTATTGGTATTCAGTAATATTCTCATTTTTGGAGGTACAGAATTAGGGGGTTTTCATTAGTTGCAGGTTATAATCATCTCAATTAAATGAAATACATCAGTCTGTGTGTAATGAATGAATATAATATCCAAGTTTCACTTTTTTATGGAATTACTGAAATAAATAACCTTTCTGATCAGGTGTGCTCCTACAGTAGTCACATTCAAATCCAGACTCAAAACACATCTGTTTAGCTGTGCATTTACTGAATGAGCACTGTGCCACTGTTCGTCCGACTGTTACTGCACTTCATTTTATTCTAAATGGTTTTACTTTACTGTATTTTATTTTTATCATAATTTTTTATTTTTCATTATTTCTTATTTTTTATTCTAAACTGTTTTAATTATTCTGATTTCTTTTTTGGATTATTTTAATTTCTTCTATGTAAAGCACTTTGAATTGCCATTGTGTATGAAATGTGCTATATAAATAAACTTGCCTTGCCTTGCCTAATGATTCTGATGCACCTGTATTAATCTGCATCTTTTGCCCTTTTGGGAATGACAACAACATTATCTGGCCCCCCGCCGTGTCCAAAAATCAAATTTGGCTCCCTTTAAAAAAAAAGTGTGGAAACCCATGTTTTAAGTGTGAATATAGAGAAGTGGAAATTGTATGATTGCATGTTGATTGGATCATTTGATTTAGCCAATCAAACTTGTATATATATATATATTGTCATCAACCCATCTATCTTGCTTATAAACTTTTACATTACCATTTAAATTCTTCCACTGCTAGAAGACTCCAGCCTAGGAAGTTAACCAGTTCAGCTCCAGTTTAAGAGTTCTGGGAGAAAAACAACGCTCGGGAACCAAATTCTACAGTTTAATATCCTGCTGTTTTTAAACAAATAAAGTGTAAATTGCAGGTTAACCACTACAGCCAATAAATGTGTCTGCAGCATTTTGGTATCAAAACAACAAAAAACAATTGTGGGCAGTTCTTATCTTTCATGTATGCCATGTTTTTTTTTATTCTATACATTTTGAAAAATTAATGTGAAAAGTTGTCAAATGTCAAGAACAGTGTCTTCATTTTATGAATGCAGTAATGCATATTACAGTAATTCAAAATATAAAAATGTTTACAGTATTTAGTTACTGAGATTAAATTTACAGTAAACATACTGTAAAATGACCTACAGCAACTGACGTGTTAAATGCTGCCAGCAAGTTACTGTAAATTTCACAGTATTCTGTTTACAGTGCAGCAATGAGTACATCATGATCACAGCAGCGAGAGATGAGGAATTACAAGAACACAGATGAAGGGTTTGATCAAACTAAATACTGCAAACAGGGTTTCTCCACTGTGTGGATCCTCATGTGTAGCTTCAGGCGACTTTTAATGGAGAAACTCTTTCCGCACTGATCACATGTGTGCGGCTTCTCTCCAGTGTGGATCCTCTCATGTGTTTTCAGATGTTGTGACTGACTGAATCTCTTGTCACAGTGTGAACACTTGTAAGGTTTTTCCCCAGTGTGAATCCTCTCATGTGTTTTCTGATTTGCTGAATTACTGAATCTCTTGTCGCAGTGTGAACACTTGTAAGGTTGTTCTCCAGTGTGAATTCTCTGATGCAGTTTTAAACAGTTCGCTGAAATAAAAGTCTTCTCACACTCAATGCACATGTACTCTTTCACACCAGTGTGTATTTTCTGATGCCCATGTAAATATCGCAGCAGTGAAAAACTCTTTCCACACACAGAACATGAATACGGCTTCTCCATCGTATGAACTCTCAGGTGTGTCTTCAGGTCTGATGCAGTAAGAAATGTTTTGCCACATTGATGACAACTGAATGACTTTTGTCCAATGTGGATCTTCATGTGTTCTTTAAGGTGTACTGATTGTGTGAAACTCTTCCCACACTGATCACATGAGAACGGCTTCTCTCCGGTGTGGATCCTCATGTGAACATTAAGGGATGATGATTGACTGAAACACTTCCCGCATTGATCACATGAGAACGGCTTCTCTCCGGTGTGGATCCTCAAGTGAATCTCAAGATGTTGTTTGGTTGTTAAACTCTTCCCACACTGAGTGCAGGTGAAAGATTTATCTGCTCTTTTCTTTAAAAATGTCTGTTTAGTCTTTGAGTAACTCAAGGGTTTTCCTCCAGGTTGGACATGATGTTCCTCCTTCACTTCACTCAGTTCTTCTCTCTCCTCCTTCACTTCTCTCAGTTCTTCTCTCTCCTCCTTCACTTCTCTCAGTTCTTCTCTCTCCTCCTTCACTTCACTCAGTTCTTCTCTCTCCTCCTTCACTTCTCTCAGTTCTTCTCTCTCCTCCTTCACTTCTCTCAGTTCTTCTCTCTCCTCCTTCACTTCACTCAGTTCTTCTCTCTCCTCCTTCACTTCTCTCAGTTCTTCTCTCTCCTCCTTCACTTCACTCAGTTCTTCTCTCTCCTCCTTCACTTCTCTCAGTTCTTTTCTCTCCTCCTTCACTTCACTCAGTTCTTCTCTCTCCTCCTTCACTTCACTCAGTTCTTCTCTCTCCTCCTTCACTTCCATCAGGTCTGAAATGAAAGAAAAAAAGTTTGATTCCATTTTAAGCAAATCAAAAAATTAAACAAAGAGTATTTGTCACGACAAGCACACACAAACAGGTAAGAACCAAGAGCAGATTTATTGGGTAATCCGTGAGTGTAAATCCAGGCAGGAAAAAGGTCAAAATCCAGGTAAGGGCAGTCCAAAACATATATCCAGATAGGAACAGATCTCCGTAGTGCTGGTAACATTTAACAAGGATTCCATGACAAAAACTAAAAAGGCAGGGTATTTATACACATAAAAGTTTATACAGTCAGGCGGCCACGGTAGCGGAAAAAGTTCGGGAACAGACCCCGACTCATGACCAGACACCGGCTCAGGTAGAGGAGGCACCGGCACAGGAAGAGGAGACACCGGCTCAGGAAGAGGAGACACCGGCTCAAGAAGAGGAGACACCGGCTCAGGAAGAGGAGACACCGGCTCAGGAAGAGGAGACACCGGCTCAAGAAGAGGAGACACCGGCTCAAGAAGAGGAGGCACCGGCTCAGGAACAGCAGTCTCCGGCTCAGGAAGAGCAGACACCGGCTCAGGAACAGCAGACACCGGCTCAGGAACAGCAGACACCGGCTCAGGAACAGCAGACACCGGCTCAGGAAGAGCAGACACCGGCTCAGGAACAGCAGACACCGGCTCAGGAAGAGCAGACACCGGCTCGGGAAGAGCAGACATCGGCTCGGGAAGAGCAGACACCGGCTCAGGAAGAGCAGACACCGGCTCGGGAAGAGCAGACACCGGCTCAGGAAGAGCAGACTCCGGCTCAGGAACAGCAGTCTCCGGCCCCGGCTCGGGAAGAGCAGACACCGGCTCGGGAAGAGCAGACAACGGCTCAGGAAGAACAGACACCGGCTCAGGAAGAGCAGACTCCGGCTCTCAGCAGACTCAGGAAGAGCAGACATCGGCTCGGGAACAGCAGACACCGGCTCGGGAACAGCAGACACCGGCTCGGGAAGAGCAGACACCGGCTCGGGAACAGCAGACACCGGCTCAGGAAGAGCAGACACCGGCTCGGGAAGAGCAGACACCTGCTCGGGAACAGCAGACACCGGCTCAGGAAGAGCAGACACCGGCTCGGGAAGAGCAGACACCTGCTCGGGAACAGCAGACACCGGCTCAGGAAGAGCAGACATCGGCTCGGGAACAGCAGACACCGGCTCGGGAACAGCAGACACCGGCTCTGGAAGAGCAGACACCGGCTCGGGAAGAGCAGACACCTGCTCGGTAACAGCAGACACCGGCTCGGGAACAGCAGACACCGGCTCAGGAAGAGCAGACAACGGCTCAGGAAGAGCAGACACCGGCTCGGGAAGAGCAGACACCGGCTCGGGAAGAGCAGACACCTGCTCGGGAAGAGCAGACACCGGCTCGGGAACAGCAGACACCGGCTCGGGAAGAGCAGACACCGGCTCGGGAACAGCAGACACCGGCTCAGGAAGAGCAGACAACGGCTCAGGAAGAGCAGACACCGGCTCGGGAAGAGCAGACACCAGCTTGGGAACAGCAGACACCGGCTCGGGAACAGCAGACACCGGCTCGGGAACAGCAGACACCGGCTCGGGAACAGCAGACACCGGCTCGGGAAGAGCAGACACCTGCTCGGGAACAGCAGACACCGGCTCAGGAAGAGCAGACATCGGCTCGGGAACAGCAGACACCGGCTCGGGAACAGCAGACACCGGCTCTGGAAGAGCAGACACCGGCTCGGGAAGAGCAGACACCTGCTCGGTAACAGCAGACACCGGCTCGGGAACAGCAGACACCGGCTCAGGAAGAGCAGACAACGGCTCAGGAAGAGCAGACACCGGCTCGGGAAGAGCAGACACCGGCTCGGGAAGAGCAGACACCTGCTCGGGAAGAGCAGACACCGGCTCGGGAACAGCAGACACCGGCTCGGGAAGAGCAGACACCGGCTCGGGAACAGCAGACACCGGCTCAGGAAGAGCAGACAACGGCTCAGGAAGAGCAGACACCGGCTCGGGAAGAGCAGACACCAGCTTGGGAACAGCAGACACCGGCTCGGGAACAGCAGACACCGGCTCGGGAACAGCAGACACCGGCTCAGGAAGAGCAGACAACGGCTCAGGAAGAGCAGACAACGGCTCAGGAAGAGCAGACACCGGCTCAGGAACAGCAGTCTCCGGCTCAGGAAGAGCAGACACCAGCTCAGGAACAGCAGACAGCGGCTCAGGAAGAACAGACACCGGCTCGGGAAGAGCAGACATCGGCTCGGGAAGAGCAGACACCGGCTCAGGAAGAGCAGACACCGGCTCGGGAAGAGCAGACACCGGCTCAGGAAGAGCAGACTCCGGCTCAGGAACAGCAGTCTCCGGCCCCGGCTCGGGAAGAGCAGACACCGGCTCGGGAAGAGCAGACAACGGCTCAGGAAGAACAGACACCGGCTCAGGAAGAGCAGACACCGGCTCGGGAAGAGCAGACACCTGCTCGGTAACAGCAGACACCGGCTCGGGAACAGCAGACACCGGCTCGGGAACAGCAGACACCGGCTCGGGAACAGCAGACACCGGCTCAGGAAGAGCAGACACCGGCTCGGGAAGAGCAGACACCTGCTCGGTAACAGCAGACACCGGCTCGGGAACAGCAGACACCGGCACAGGAAGAGGAGACACCGGCTCAGGAAGAGAAGACACCGGCTCAGGAAGAGGAGACACCGGCTCAGGAAGAGGAGACACCGGCTCAAGAAGAGGAGGCACCGGCTCAGGAACAGCAGTCTCCGGCTCAGGAAGAGCAGACACCGGCTCAGGAAGAGCAGACACCGGCTCAGGAACAGCAGACACCGGCTCAGGAAAAGCAGACACCGGCTCAGGAACAGCAGACACCGGCTCAGGAAGAGCAGACACCGGCTCAGGAAGAGCAGACATCGGCTCGGGAAGAGCAGACATCGGCTCGGGAAGAGCAGACATCGGCTCGGGAAGAGCAGACATCGGCTCGGGAAGAGCAGACATCGGCTCGGGAAGAGCAGACACCGGCTCAGGAAGAGCAGACACCGGCTCGGGAAGAGCAGACACCGGCTCAGGAAGAGCAGACTCCGGCTCAGGAACAGCAGTCTCCGGCCCCGGCTCGGGAAGAGCAGACACCGGCTCGGGAAGAGCAGACAACGGCTCGGGAAGAACAGACACCGGCTCAGGAAGAGCAGACACCGGCTCGGGAAGAGCAGACACCTGCTCGGTAACAGCAGACACCGGCTCGGGAACAGCAGACACCGGCTCGGGAACAGCAGACACCGGCTCGGGAACAGCAGACACCGGCTCTGGAAGAGCAGACACCGGCTCGGGAAGAGCAGACACCTGCTCGGGAAGAGCAGACACCGGCTCGGGAACAGCAGACACCGGCTCGGGAACAGCAGACACCGGCTCGGGAAGAGCAGACAACGGCTCGGGAAGAGCAGACAACGGCTCGGGAAGAGCAGACACCGGCTCGGGAAGAGCAGACACCGGCTCGGGAAGAGCAGACACCGGCTCGGGAAGAGCAGACACCTGCTTGGGAACAGCAGACACCGGCTCGGGAACAGCAGACACCGGCTCGGGAACAGCAGACACCGGCTCGGGAACAGCAGACACCGGCTCGGGAACAGCAGACACCGGCTCGGGAACAGCAGACACCGGCTCGGGAAGAGCAGACAACGGCTCTGGAAGAGCAGACAACGGCTCAGGAAGAGCAGACACCTGCTCGGGAACAGCAGACACCGGCTCGGGAACAGCAGACACCGGCTCGGGAACAGCAGACACCGGCTCGGGAAGAGCAGACAACGGCTCTGGAAGAGCAGACACCGGCTCGGGAAGAGCAGACACCTGCTCGGGAACAGCAGACACCGGCTCGGGAACAGCAGACACCGGCTCGGGTACAGCAGACACTGGCTCGGGAACAGCAGACACCGGCTCAGGAAGAGCAGACAACGGCTCAGGAAGAGCAGACAACGGCTCAGGAAGAGCAGACACCGGCTCAGGAACAGCAGTCTCCGGCTCAGGAAGAGCAGACACCAGCTCAGGAACAGCAGACAGCGGCTCAGGAACAGCAGACACCGGCTCAGGAAGAGGAGACACCGGCCCCAGCTCAGGAAGAACAGACACCGGCTCAGGAACACCAGACACCGGCCCTAGCTCAGGAAGAGCAGACAACGGCTCAGGAAGAGCAGACACCGGCTCAGGAAGAACAGACACCGGCTCGGGAACAGCAGACACCGGCTCGGGAACAGCAGACACCGGCTCGGGAACAGCAGACACCGGCTCGGGAACAGCAGACACCAGCTCGGGAACAGCAGACACCAGCTCGGGAAGAGCAGACACCAGCTCAGGAAGAACAGACACCGGCTCGGGAACAGCAGACACCGGCTCGGGAACAGCAGACACCGGCTCGGGAACAGCAGACACCGGCTCAGGAAGAACAGACACCGGCTCGGGAACAGCAGACACCGGCTCAGGAAGAACAGACACCGGCTCGGGAACAGCAGACACCGGCTCGGGAACAGCAGACACCGGCTCGGGAACAGCAGACACCGGCTCAGGAAGAACAGACACCGGCTCGGGAACAGCAGACACCGGCTCAGGAACAGCAGACACCGGCTCGGGAACAGCAGACACCGGCTCGGGAACAGCAGTCTCCGGCTCGGGAACAGCAGGCACCGGCTCAGGAACAGGAGGCACCGGCCCCGGCTCAGCAGACACCGGCTCAGGAACAGCAGACACCGGCTCGGGAACAGCAGTCTCCGGCTCAGGAACAGCAGACACCGGCTCCAGCTCAGGAACAGGAACCACGGACACGAAAGGTCTGAAAGGCCTCTCCAGGATCCCAGCCCGACGCTCCAAATATTCGGTTAGTGCCACCCCTCGGCCCCGACAATTGGCATCTCCTGATCTCTCTCTGGCTTATGTGAACAGTCTCTGGCTGGGCAGACGTGACGTGAACAATCTCTGGCTGGGCCTCCGGAAGAACGTCGAGCGGATGGGGCACGGCCTCAGAGCACTTGGGGAGGCTAGAGGTCTTCCCCCTCCTCCACCGTCTCTGATGGCGATGTGTTGACTCTGGTCTGGGCGGAATCGGAAGCGAATGGAGCTCTGAGCTGGACATCACCAGCCCAGGGTCGAAGAGAGACCGAAGACGAGAGTGATGCCGGGACTCACCTCTAGTACCTCCTCTCCTACGAGCTCCACGGACCCCAGAAAACCTGGACAGATGGGTTCCCTCAAACAAACATCCGTGTTCGATGGAAAGGGGCTCAGGAGATTCTACCACGGTGATGCAAGCCCATAATGCAAAGCACCCGAAAATATTCATCTGAGACAGCACCTCCCCAAATTGCGCAATCCCCCTCTGCTGCATCTTCTCACTCTCTGTGGCTGGGGAAGAGGCACAAAAACCCATACCGCTGGATCTATTCATGATGGGATCCTTTCGGATCAAGAATTAATTTAGAATTAAGAAGAATTAATTTACTCAAAGTTCTGTTTGTGAGACAGAACTTTATACATGAAGACTTATAGGCTACAAACAATAGAAACCAGTTAGGACCTGCTAATCTGAGCAATGCTTTTTCTTTGTCATTCACACCAATCAGTTTCTATGGGCCATTCATCTGTGTGGTACACACCTTTACAGACACTGATAGAGTTGATTACATCTGAGGCATAGTAACAATGTAAATGCATCTGACTAAAGTTAACTGAAAATACTCATAATCTTTCACGCCAACATCTTGATGTGGGTCTGGCTTGCCAGGCTAGCTCAGATACGGTCCAGTTCTGGTTTATTGGTTTTATTTTTTCGCTCTTGGCTGACATGTGGCATTACTATACACCGTCGTAGAATCTATGATCTGTGGTTGGAATTAAACAGCACAGACGGACAAACAAAATTGAACAATATTATCTTCTTAATAATAATGTATTGCATGACATCTCAAGCTAGCAACCTTAAACATACAGATTACGTAAGCTTCCCACAACAATATTTTACAACCTTTTCATGATCATTTTATTTTAGATGGATTACTGCTGGGATGCTTGGATGTAATAAAATATCCAAGTTTCTCTCTTTGAATGCAATTACTGAAATAAATCAACATTTTGATTATTTTCTAATTATATGACCAACACCTGTATAAATTAGAGTTTGCTTAAGTTATAATTACAACCATGTCAGCCTTATTGGAAAGTTCTTTAACTTGATATAGTTTGGCATTAACTGTTTATTGGTAAAAATAATTATAATAATAACTATATTGAAAAGTTATTGGCAACACCGTTGCAAAGAATTGTTGAACCATATATAAATAAAACAAAAAAGTGCTAAAATAATATTTATGATCTTTAATGACCATTTGTTGAAAGTAAACAAGAACATTTTGTATAATTTCATAGTTGAACTGTTTATCTAAAAGTGATGAAGAGCTTGAATGTTTCTAACATGGATGTTCTCCAGCATCATGAATGAATGAAGAATAAACACCAACCTCTTTGTTCTTCAGGATCTTCAGTGTGTTTCCTTCTGCAGGGTTCTGGATCACTCATGTTCTCACTGTCCTCTTTAGTAAACTCAGTCTTTGCAGATTTCAGCTCTTCCTGATGCTTTCATGCTCGTCTTCACTTGTAGCTGATGGGAATTTACAGTGTTTATTGGGGAATTACAGTGGAAGGAGCTTCACTGATGACGTGATTGATGTGGGAGGAGCTTCACTGGTGTTGTGCATGTTGTGGGAGGAGCTTCACTGATGATGAATGCCAGTGTGGGAGGAGATGATCTGCAAAAAATCGATAATGTTCAAAAAAATCTATAATCAGTTACCGAGTTTGTTTTTGTACTAAATATTTCCGTCTGTATATTGTAAAGTAACTGATGCTAATTCAAAACTTATTTTATTACTCGGATTAACTAATCCGACCTCTAATTAAAATACAGCAGATACCTAGAAATACAGAAAGGAACACAAATGATGAATTGAAAATTCAAAAATATATGTTAGTAATTGTCAGAAAAACGTACATATTTGTAACAAACAAATACCTTTAGTCTTAGACCAGTGAAATGAGCTTAAAGTGTCAATTTACAGACATCAGCATAATACATGAGGTGAAAACTGGAACTATATACAGGCCTAGTACGACAGTTATCGGTTTAAACGTGTGCATGTGAATTAAATGTGGGACAATGGCCTTCATCATCTCAGTGAGTTAATGCTGTGAATCAGGAAGGAATCGTCATTATGCAGATTGAGGACTGATGTGTCTCTTACACCTCTAACACACATCTGTGCCCTGTGTTACACACGTGCTTATTTTCACCAGACTAACGTGTGTTCTATAATGGACCATGTAGATACTGAGACATATAAAGTACAACAAAAACGTTAATGGAGTGAGGTGACTAAATGTTTCCTATTATTGGTTCAAAATAGCAATATAAAACAATGTTTTCAGCAGGGTTGATCAGCTTTTTTCGAAGGTTTTATTGTTTTTACGGGGTGCAGTCTAACATTTGTTTACTTCATTTAAACAAACGCATTATTTTCCATATTATTTACCTTTATTCCACACCGCTGTGTCTGTGTTGTGTCTCTTCTCGTAAACCGGGCTGATGATTTCCTGGTTGTAAGAAGCCTTTCCCTCAGAAATACATGACGCGCTCTGATTGGTCAGCTTGGCCCTTGTGTTCTTCTTCTTCTTCTTATATGATTCCGGCAGTGTAGACGCTGCTGAGCGTATTACTGCCCTCCACGGATCAAAGTTTGTACTAAATTCTTACATACAATCCTGTGTCATGCAGGAATTGAAGAACTGCTTTGGAGATCAGTTTATGCTCATCACTGTGTCCAAACAAAGATAAAACAGAAAAAGCCTTAACTCCATGTCCTGACAGTTTACTAAAGAGAACATTTCTTTCAACCCTATACTTTCTGCATTCCAGGAAAACATGCCCTACAGTCTTAAGACTCCCACATTCACACAAGCCAGAAACATGCTTCCCTACAATGTGCAAAGAATAATTCAACCCACAGTGCCCCAATCTCAATCTGCACATTTTAACTGAGTCCCTGCGGGACAAAAAGTTACATGAGCATCTTTTCCTAACTTCAGGTTGTATAGAAAAGTAATGTCTACCCCTAATTTCCTTTTCCCACCCTCTCTGCCATTCTTTTATTAAACTCTCTTTAATTTTTCTCTTAATTCCACTCTTCCTAATAATAAATGAACATCTACTTCTCTTCCTAAGCTCTCCTTTGCAATATTATCCACTCGTTCATTCCCACTCACCCCAGCATGCCCGGGGACCCAGCAAAAACTGATGTTGCAAATAAACCTAGTACTAAAAACCACATTCAGGATGTCATTGACAATGTCAGGACGAGATTTAGATTTTCCTACTTTTAAATTATCTAGAGCACCTACAGAATCAGAGCAGATAATAACTTCTCTAGGTTTGACTTCCTCAATCCACCATAGAGCCCATAGAATTGCCATTAATTCAGCAGTGAGAACAGAACTTCCATTAGAAATACGCCGACTAATTTCCAACCCTAACTGTTCCACATACACCCCAAATCCAGCTCTCCCACTAACTGGATCTCGATGGCCCTTGTGTTGTGATTCGCTAAGCGCCTAGTTCTGGTTCACGCTGTTCGGAAACGTCACGCCGTTACCAGTTGCACGTGCTCCGTTATGAGGAATCGAGCTGAACTTGAAAAGGTATGGGTGCTGAAAGAGGCCAAAATTTTCTATCGTATTAGGACACAGTACAATTTCATTATGTTTCTTTCTCTGTAGGCCTGTATGAATTAATTATTACATAATTTATTATATTAATGATAATTATACATCTTACCATTTTTTTTCTTTTAATATGTTTATATTGTAATTATTATATGACATTAATGTTAATTAAATGTGATATTAATGTTAATTATCATACATTATTTTTTTGCATTTTTATTGTTGATTTTAATGTTCGTAGCTATATAAAGAATTCATTAATAATTATACATCCATTTGATACATTTTTATGTAAATTTGTATGTTTATTTTGTAGTGTCTAGCAGACTTTTGGGGTTTTACCCTTTAGACAATGGAGTGTTTTTAAGATTTCCACTCCGTGGTGGTTTCATGTTTTTTGCGTTTTTAAGCCCCCAAAACGCCGTCACTGTCTAAACGAAAGGCATCTGATAAAATATGTTTAGGTTTTCACCCGCGAGCGTTCTTTTGTAGTAATTACAGTTTTTCTCGATTGTTTACACACATTTTCTGAAAGAATACCTCATATTCTCAGAACTCTACACACAAATCTAAAAACACTCACACAATTGGCAAAACCCCTCAATTCTCCTGCAAAATGAAACTTTACATTCAAAACAATGTTATTTCTTCTCAAAATGGTATTTTGTTTTCAAATGACACACACAAACCATCATATGAATAGACATTTATAAGGACCAGTTGAACACTGATGTGCTCAATGTAAAACACTATGATCAATGTAAAACACTTCTTCTCCATTCATCATAATGACTTAGGCCTTTTTTATTCAGTGTTACACTTACTACAGACATTACATACATAAGTGTGTTGTAAAATATTTGAGAATATTGTTTTTATACCCAGAACACACAAATACACGGTAACAAATATATTTTATTTTCCCACAAAATCAATGGGAGATAGATCCCACATTTTGTACACCCCAACCAACACAAAGTTGCACATACAGTGGTCTACATACAAAACTACATAATTTCTTATGCTGTTACAGTAAAAAAATAAATAAAAAAAATATCTATGCTGCATCCTCTCTTTGGTTTTGGTATTTTATGCCAAAGCTCTGATCGCTAATTGTAAAACTGTGTGACGTGTGTTTGCCCGTGTCACGAGTCAGTGTGAATATTTGAATGGCAGTGTGTTCCTCATGAAAACAAGAGATTTTCTGCATGAAAATTGTGCCAAAAGCAGAGAATTGTGTGTAGTGTTTTGAAAAAAGTGTGTTTTAGAACTGCAATTTGAGTGTAAAGCAGGAATTGTGCTTGTAGTTCAGCAGAATTGGTTCAGGGGGTTGGTGAATGAGTTACATGTTGTGGCCATTGTGTCTCAAGTACCAGAAAATGTGTGTAAACAATCGAGAAAAACTGTAAACAGCTGCTTTTTCAGAACAAGTTTCGTTTCGTTTTTGAATAATATTGTGTCCTCTATTGCCCGGACTCGACTCGGATATTTTTCCGAGTATAAGTCAGAGTCCGTGTCAAGTCCCAGTACACATTCATCCGAGTGCGTAAAAATAGTAAAAATTAAAATGTTGAAGTATTGCCAACAGAATGAAAGTCTGTTTACAGATATTGCATCATTTTATAGTTAAATAGCCCTGGGATTAAAAGTTTAGGACTTAAGGTCCTGAATGGATCTATGTGACTACAGTGTAAAATACATTTATTAAAGGAAATGGTGGTGAAATAGAAACATTCACACTTGTGCCAAAAATGTCCATAAGGTTAAGGGTTAAATGGATGTATATGTTGTATCGTTGTTCTGCAGTTCTAAGAAAGCTTCTCAACGGTAACCTCGCGCACACACAAACACATGTGGGTGGATTAGATTTCGGAAACCTATAGATGTAAGAATTAAACTATAAACATATCAGAACAAGAAAGAGCTTTATTGGCAAGTGTGCTTAAACACAGGAATCACTAACACAACAAACAAGGCAAATTCTAAGAATAAAAATATAAAAAATACACAAATATAAGTTCACAGTTGGGTTTAGTCAGAATAGAGTATATGAATACATAAAAATATCACGTGAGTTGTTTGTTATTAATCATGAAAACTTGGGTAACTTTTACCTATCTTTAACCAGCTAATAAATACTACATTGCTAATTGGTGACACAATTGATAGCGATTGCTGAATGAGTAATGTAACACATTAAACACACTTCTCAAACAAACTTGTACCATGATGGACCATGAATATGTTCATGTTTTTACGAATGTTCGTATACCATAGACGGTTAATAAATTACTAATTTATGCACTTAATGACTAATGACTAATAAATGACTAATTTAAGCACTAAGCGCTGAATGAGTAATATTACACTGTTCTCAAATCAAGCTCATTCCTCAGAACAATGATGGAAACCCCCCAAAAAACAACATAGCAGAAGATCTTTTATAACATAACAGAAACACGAAACATAGGGGAGACCGGGGGCAATTGAGGGGGTGAAATTCATTCTAGAGTGATGACACTTAATCTGTACATGCCCAGTAGGATTCTCTCTCTATCTGTGGAAAAGAAGCAAGATATTTTCAACTTTAGCAGAAGTTGTTAACAACAAACTGATTTTGAGGTATGAAAGTTATTTTTTGAATGGACAGTATTTTTCTTCTGCTGTCTAAAATTTAGATGTCTGTGAATTTAAACTTATATACATTTAATCCTATAGGTTATTGATTAAAAACGAACGTGAACAACATAATACAGGTTGGGCCAGTTAGCATTTAAGATTTTGTCATGGCTACAGTATCGGGGGCAATTGTAACACTGTGTTACACTGTTAAAAATTTTCCCGTTAAAAAACAGTAAAGAACTGGCAGCACGGTTGCCAGCAAGTTACTGTTAAATTAACAGTTTTTTACTGTTAGTGAAATTTACAGTTCACTACCGTTTATTAAAAAACAGTAATTAACTGGCAGCACGGTTGCCAGCAAGATACTGTTAAATTAATGGTGTCTTACTTTTGGTTAAATGTACAGTTGTTACTGCTTTTGCAAATGCATAAAGCAGTTTCTACATGTTACAGCAATATCCTGAAAAAAGCATGGGCACTTATTTGTTCTTCATATTGAAATTAGTGTAAACTACACAAATATACAACATGGTATTGTGTAATGTATTGAATAATGGACAGTTAGCAAAAAGGACAACTTTTCCCCCTGTGTTTTTAAAGATTATTTTCTGAACCTTGTGATTTAATACATTTCCCTGTTGCAGTCTTGCTATAAAATACCAAAAGTGAATAAATTTAAAAGTGAAATAGTAAATTAAAAATGTCACAGAAGAAAAGCAGCTTTAAGTATTGTTTCAAAACATGTCTCGTTTATTAAACTTCTGAAACTCTTTTTGGAAAAAAAGCATAAAGGACATAACTAAATAATAAAAAAAATAACTAAAATTCAAGGTTTAGAAGTTACAACAAACATAAATAAACAAGATGTTTCCAAAATCAGAATCTGAACTATCCTGTAACTTGAACAAGTCCTTAACAAATGACTAAGTATACTGTCATTTTCTTTTTTTTTCCTCTGGACACAAACAGTGAATTACTTTATTCACCTGATTTTGAGTGTGTGTGTGTGTGTGTGTGTGTGTGTGTGTGTGTGTGTGTGCATGTATATGCGTGTGTGTGTGTGCGCGTATATGCGTGTGTGTGTGTGTGTGTGTGTGTGGGTGTGTGGGTGTAATACTTGTATAAAGTCCCACTCAAAATCCATCAATTTTTTAAGCAGACTGGAGACACGAGGGTTCACTGTTTTGTTTTTCTGGGCGAGCTTCCCCGTCCGTTTTGAAATGACTCCTCCAACCTTGGTGCCTTTTTCTGGGTTTATCCCGATGAACTGCCTGAAAAACAAACATGTTTGCTCAGAATTAGTTTACTCACAAAGAACATATAAATTTGCTATAATCTTAACTATTCTTGTTTTAAGATCACTTCCTCTAACTTTGTCAGGAAAGGATAGCTTTCTGAACAATCTTTTGGGGGTGAAGGATGTGATTTAATCTAGAATAAAGATATCTCCTTATTCAAGCTTTTGCATAGCACACCTTATATGCTATTTTAGCAATGTTTAAAACATTTTAACAAAATCATTTGATCATCATTTAGGTGTCAAAGATGAGGCTTCCTTCCAAGGTTTTCACCAACACTTCACCACCACCAAAGCCCTGTTTATTTCCTTAACAGTCATCTATGGCTACTCACTGGGCTTCAAATAGTTTAAAAGAAAATGTCTTTATTTGATGCTAGATTCCGTTAATTAGGGCCAAATTGTGTTGTATCAATTAACAACACATTCTCACCCCAAGGCGTCACCTTTGACCATGCTTCAATATTTGACGTTTTAGGCGCCCTTTAGCGTCACTTACATGACGCGATCCTACGGCGTCATCTAACTGAAGCTAAAGGAAAGCGTCAGTTTGAGGACGCGGTTAGGTTTAGGTGTGGGGTGGGGGTAGGGTACACGCGATCCTAGGGCATCATCTAACTGACGCTAAAGGGCGCCTAAAGCGTCAGATATTGAAGCATGGTCAAATGCTTCCCAAGGCGTCAGTTAGGTGACGCCTTGGGAGTGAGAATGGGCTGCAATTAAACATACAACACTGCAACAATGAAAAATTGTATGTAAAGCTGCGTTGAAATGATATGCATTATAAAAACTGCTATATAAATAAAAGTGAAGTGAATTGAATGTATGCATCCAAGTATTTACCTTTGAATAAATTCCAGTGTGCATGCTGCCTCAGCTTGGTATTGAAGATTGAAGTTGTAAAAAGTAGAAAAAACAGCAGCAAGCCCAGACACAAAAGCCGGCTGGATGCCCTCAGAAATAATATGACCCTCAAGGCTGATCATCCAGTGCTGAATACAGCTTCCTGGTGTTTCACCTGAAACATTAAAATGAAAAACTGTCAGCATCGGCATAAAAACATGAATCTGCCACCACCGTATTGTAAATGAAATCATTGACAGAGCCATTTTTATTAAAATTTTCAACGTGTTGATCATGGACTTATCTGGGCAAACATTTAATTTAAAATGTGTATTGTGAAATTATGTTCTCAACATTGTTAATGGGTTAGTTCAACCATAAAAAGAAAATCCTGTCATGAATTACTCACCCTTATGTTCCAAACCCATAAAACTTTAATTTATCTTTAGACAAAGATATTTATAAAATTGTTTAATAATTGTTGTCCATCAATTAAAAGTCCATGTTAAACATAAACTCAACAGAAACAACACTGGGCAAGAAGATGATATAATTAGTGTGTGTTGTGTGTGTGTGTGTGTGTATGTGTGTGTAAACTATCCTTTTAAGTGTTGAAAATAAGTAAATTAATATAAAAATTGAAAATTAAGTAAATAATTACTCACCCTGGTGTTGTTCAAGGCCATATGTTCTTTTTCAGATCATAAATTAAAGAAAAATTGACTACACATGTAATCTGAAATCTGGTTTCTGACAATTGAAATCAGAAAATGATTCTATGTGACTCGTGTCATATATTCCAAGTGTTCTGGGGGTATACAAACCGAAATGTACTGTAAATTTACACGACACGAGACTCTATAGCACCACATTTCACTCCAAATCATGCTCTGCAGCATGATAACACTGCAGCAGCAATAACTAACGTTTAAATATGAATTAGTGTTAATAAATATTCTAAAGTAACACTGCAGCGGCAACAACAAAGCTTTAAATGTGAATTAGTGTTAATAAATTTTAAATTACGTGTTGGGCAAAATAACACTGCAGCAGCAACAGTGAAACATGAATTAGTCTTAATGATTATTAAAAATTACGTGCTGGACAAAGTAACACTGCAGCAGCAATAACTAAACTTTAAATATGAATTAGTGTTGATAAATAAATTACGTACTGGGAAAAGTAACACTGCAGCAGCAATAACTAAACTTTAAATATTAATTAGTCTTAAAGATTATTCTAAATTTCGTGCTAGACAAAGTAACAATACAGCTTAACTTTAATATGAATTATTCTTAATGCTTATTCTATCACTTAACTTATATCAAAACCTGGATCTATGCAAAAATAAAGCCACCATTAAAGTAGGCCTAACAATACAATCACTTGTACAACAAATAAATCACCCTGAGATGTACAGATTAGGCCTACAACAAGTTTATCCCCATTTAAAAGCACAAAAAGCCCGAAATTTAGGTTTTGTCCAACGGTTTTCCGAATAATGAAAAATCAAGCTGCAACACTTTAGCGCGCTAAGACGACGATGTAATTCACATGCAACAATGTTTTTACTTATAGCTTTGCATAAACTTTGCAGAAGAATTGATTTTGGATGAAACTCACCCTGTAATCGGGAATTATCCGTGTGAGGAATCCAACTTCCCTCACGATGTCGCAGTTGGTGCTTTTATCACTGCGAATACAAAAATAGTTAGGCTACTTCCAATATCCAAAATACAAGTTAGTAACAATTGCAGATGTAATGCATTTTTCTATCACAACGAGCAAAACAAAAGGGAACTCACCTATTATAAGTATGAAGATGGATGAAAAATCCATGCGTGCTCACTGCAGCTCTTCCGATGTCAAGTCAAAAATACTGTTAAGTACCGTTTTGTTTCCCTCGAGCAATAATTACGTTAAAATGCCGTTATAATTTTTCTACGTCATATTACAAACGCAAAAAAACAGCAATGTACTGCTTTTGAACAAGACAGGAATATACTGTTGAAATTTGGCCGTAAATTTACAGCAATTTCTAACAGTGTACAATTGCTGTTACAATTGCCCGAGCCACAAGGCCCATTGTCATAAGCTTGTCTGTGTGTGTTGACATACTTTTCTGTTAAAAAATTAACATATTTCACCAAATTCCATTGTAAAACTTTTTTAATCTATTGTAAAAAATTTTTTTAAAGGGGTGTATTAAAATAAATGTTTGTTCCAGTATTAACCCTCAGGCTCTTCGCTTCGCAGTCACACTTGTTATCTTCTCTGTCAAAAGTGACCGGACACCTAAAAATGAAACTTTCTCCATCCCAGTAAAACCAATGCAATTTATTTTTGTTCTATAATATTTATTCTTTTTAATTTAGTATTTTGAGATAATTTAAATGAATTTATTAATATTTATGCAATATTTATGGTTTATTTTTGCCATAGAAAAATATATATTATTTTCTATATATATATTATTTTCTTCAAAAAAATATTAATGCAGTATTTTAGTTTAATATAGAGTCTAGGCCTTCAGAAAAAAAATATTTTTTGAAGAAAATTAGCACCATCTGGTTACAGTATAGAGAAAAAGCGTAGAATCATGGTGTAATCACTAGATACAGCTCTCTATGGAGAGGCATGTGAATTCCCCAGCTGTTTATGAACACATTTTTGTTGTTGTTGTTGGTGGATTTGTATATATAGTTGAAACAATCTCAAAAACTATTTCTTATAAAAAAAAATGACAAAAAACAAGTATTCACAATTTTTGTTCTTTTTTCTTTACAATTTCCCATTCATTTCCTATGGGGTCATTTTTGACCAAAGACCACAAGTGTGACTATTTTTTTAAGACCACTTAGCATGCTCAGATCATGACCTCAACTTTTTTGTGTGTTCACATACATAATGCCATAAAAGTCACCAAGTTTCGTAACATCGCGATGAAGCTGTGATTTTTAAAAATTCAAAACATACTTTTTGTAATCAAAATTTATTGGTATGTATGTGTATAAAAATGTGTTTGTATGTGTGTGTGTGTTGGTGGGTGTGTCTGTTTTGCACTCTAGATGTTGTAGAGTGTCACCCTTTTCCTGCGGTGTACTTTTTTTTTAGAATTGTGGCCGATTTGTAGATTGTACATACAAAAATTCAGAGAATTTTTTTTTTGTATCAATTTCCCATTCATTTCCTATGGGTTGTCATTTTTGACAGAAGAGCAAGTGTGACTCATTTTTTTTCGACCACTTAAATTGCTCGAATGTTCACATACCCAATGCCATAAAAGTCACCAAGTTTTGTAATTTTCTGAAGAAGCTGTGATTTTTAAATATTCAAAACAGATTTCTTTAATCACAATTTATTGGTGTTTTTGTGTATAAAAGTGTGTGTGTATGTGTGTGCGTAGGGGTGGGTATGTCTGTTTTGCACTCTTGATGTTTTACAGTGTCACCCCTTCAATGCTGAGCACTTTTTTTCTGCATCGTGGCCGATTTGTAGATTGTACACACAAAAATTCTCAAAGTTTTTGTGTTTTTGTCAATTTCCCATTCATTTCCTATGGTCGGTCATTTTTGACCGAAGAGCACAAGTGTGGCTATTTTTTTTTACGACCACTTAGCATGCTCGAAACATGACCTCAATTTTTTTGTGTGTTCACATACCCAATGCCATAAAAGTCACCAAGTTTCGTATAACATTCCGATGAAGCTGTGATTTTTAAAATTTCAAAACAGAACATTTTTCGGTCAGAAATGACCGAAGAGCACCTGAGGGTTAACACAGTAAACTTTTATTTTTTTGAATGTGTGTAATGTCTGACATCTAAAAGAATTTGAACCATATACAAAAAAAAAAAAAAAAAAAACTCTTAAGTAACATATTAAATACAACAGCAGTAAAGTGATTATACTTTGAGGTAGGCTTTTACTTGAGATAAAGTGGGTTAATAGGAGTTATTTCTCAGTGTTATAATTGCCCCCACACACTGTTACAACTGCCCCCGTTCTTATAAGTGAAAATATATAAATTGTATGAATTAGTGCACATATATATGTTAATTGTAGTCTATCTCAAGTAGTTTGTGAGTTATTAAGGAAAATGTAAAATATGTTACAATTGCCCCCGGTCTCCCCTACTAAATCTGACACTTAACATATCACAAAGCATTATATGACACTACATTTTTGCACCTACTCTCCCTTTTGAGTGTCATGGCAAATCATGCTGGGAAATAGAAAGCTTTTCCAAGTTTTATTGAAATTTAAGGTTGTCAAAATTTTAGCAAAAATATAAATATAAAATCCCGGCCCGGGCCGGGTGGATTTAAATTGATTGTCCCGGACCGGGTTGATTTAAATATATTGTCACGGACCGGGTTGATTTAAATATATTGTCACGGACCGGGTTGATTTAAATATATTGTCACGGACCGGGTTGATTTAAATATGCCTGTAGCCTATTGTCACGGACCTTGTGGATTTAAATATTACCCGGGACCGGGTTGATTTAAATAATTTGGGGACTCCTTTCCTCTCGGATATCCCGAGATATACCTCCGCCGCACTCCACCACCGCCTCGACGAAGAAGGTACCGACGCCGTGGGAAGCGCAGCGGTTTTCTCGAGAGGCTGAGGACGATGCTTGTATGTCCCGATTGAGGTGGATGTGAAGCTGGTCCGCGCCTGTGTGTCGCTCAACGCACTCTCGACCCTGTTGCCTACTCTCTGGTTACTGTGGCGGGTCCCGATGTGGCCTTCCAGACCCGCACCCGACTCCCCGTCTCCGCTGGCGCGGAGTGAGTACTATCTGAGGCCTTTGTGTCGTGCTTCTTCGGCAGCTGTTTGCCCTGACCGCTATGTTTGGCCACTTGGAAATAGAACATGATTTCTTTATTTCACGGGAACTGGATTTCCTCTCTCTCTCTCTCCGAGACTTGGCTGAGTGCTGGTGAGTTCTAATTAGCCAGGCTAGGCTAGGTGAGTTCAGTGATTTTACGGAACTTTTACCTGACAAGTGTTGCTATTTCAATTCTCCCAGGACATCTGACCGAGGAGGAGGAATTACGACAGTTTTTAAGAGTGATTTTAAATGCAAGCAGATATCGCTCCCCTACCAGCTTTGAACTCAGTCTGTTTGAACTGGTTGTGTGCGTGCGGTGGTCTATCGGCCTCCCAAATATAATAAAGACTTTTTTAACGGACTTCTCTGTGTTCTTGGCGGATATTATGCTTATGACGGGGTCCTTGTTGGTGGTGATTCACGTGTGCTGCACTGAGAATCCATTAGCAAGAGACTGTATAAACATCATTGACTCTTTTAATCTTGTCCAATCTGTAACTGGGCCGACACATGAACGTGGTCACAGACTTGATCTTGTTTTATCCTATATGGTTTGCCCTTTTTAAAACTGGAGATCTTTGATGCTTTTTTCTCTGATCACATGCCGGCGGTACTGTTTGAAGCTACTGAGTACTGTTTGTTGTCAAATAGCTAAACCTCGTGCTGCCGCTCGCACTTGCCGAGTTATTAATCCCTCCACTGCTGCTTACTTCTCGACTGTCTTCAGTCAAAACTGCATCATCATGCCTGAAAGTGTGTATAATGAGACTGAGGCTTTTAACTCTTGGTCTCTCGACACCTGTCAATCTGCTATTGATATAGCTGCTCAATTAAAAATCAGATGGAAAAAAACTAAGTCAGAGCCCTGGCTGAATGAATCCGCCCGTGCTTCCAGACAGCAGTGTCGAAGAGCTGAGAGAAGCTGGAAAAATGACAAACTACGAGTGTCTTTTCAAATATTGAAGGATCGTTGGCGTCATTATCGTAAAAGAGGCAAAAAGAAACTATTTTTCATATATTATTCTGTTAAACTCGAACAAGCCTCGTGTTTTGTTTAAGGTTATCAACTCCGCCCTGAATGCACCACAGACTGTTGCAATTGATGCTTCCTGTGTGTGAAAACTTTCTTAGTTGATAAAGTATTTTCTGCCAGAGCACTTATTTCCCCCTGGTTTCGATCCTTCAGTGTTTGTCCCCTGCTCTGCTGTTCTAGACACTTTTGAGCCTGTGACTCTGCCTTTTGTGCAGGTGGCAAAATATTGTTGGTCATTTGAAGCCCTCAGGTTCTCCAGGTGATACTCTCCCTTCTTGACTTCTTAAAGAGGTTTCCCCGACTATTGGACCATCGTTTACTACAGTTATTAACAGTGGTTCCAGTTAATTTTAAACGTGCCGGTGTGCAGCCCTTGTTAAAAAAAAAAAAAAAAAAAAAAAAAAACCTGGGCTGGATACGTTTTGGCTCATTTTAGGCCCATTTCCAAATTGCCTTTCCTTTCTAAAATTTTGGAAAAGATTGTCTATTCCCAGCTCATGGACTTTATAAATGAACATAATATTATTGAGGTTTTCCAATCCGGTTTTAAAACACTACATAGCACTGAATCACTGCACTGAGTTTTTAATGACCGCTTTTTAGCTACTGACTCTGTTGTCCTTGTACTTTTAGATCTGACTAATGCTTTTGATACAGTGGCTCATGAAATCCTGATTACTCGTTTGAAGCAGTGGGTGGGCATTAGGGGCACAGCGTTAGAATGGTTCAGGTCCTACATGTCCCAGCGAACTTTCTGTGTTGGCCTTGCTGACTCTGTTTCCTCCGTTGCTCCCCTGTCACAGGGGGGTGCCACGGGGTTCTGCGCTCGGCCCTCTTTTATTTCCCCTCTACTCCCACTTGGTTCAATTCTCAGGAAGCATGGTATATATTTTCATTGCTATGCAGATGACAGTCAGATGTCCCTCTCAGAAAGTCTGTTATTGTCCCGGACCGGGTTGATTAAAATATAGCCGGGTGGATTTTAATATATTGTCCCGGACTGGGTGGATTTAAATATATTGTCCCGGACCGGGTGGAATTAAATATATAGTCCCGGGCCGGGTTGATTTAAATATATTTTCCCGGACCGAATTAAATATATAGTCCCGGGCCGGGTGGATTTTAATATATTGTCCCGGACTGGGTTGATTTATATGGTCCCGGACCCGGTGGAATTAAATAGGCTATATAGTCCCGGGCCGGGTTGATTTAAATATATTTTCCCGGACCGAATTAAATATATAGTCCCGGGCCGGGTGGATTTTAATATATTGTCCCGGACTGGGTTGATTTAAATATATTCTCCCGGGTGGACTTAAATATATAGTGCCGGGCCGGGTGGATTTAAATATATTGTCCCGGACCGGATGGATTTAAATATATATTCCCGGCCGGGTGGATTTTAATATTGTCCCGGACCGGGTTGATTTAAATATATTGTCTCGGACCGTGTTGATTTAATTATATTGTCCCGGACCGGGTTGATTGAATTATATTGTCACGGACCGGGTTGATTTAAATATATTGTCCCGCGACGTGTTGATTTAAATCTATTGCCCCAATACAGTCAGTTCACTCTGCTGTCTCGTGTGCGTCGTGTGTCTTCATGAAGCTGTTCATCTGTTGATTCCTGTGTTTCTGCTCATTAACGCTGATTCTCCACATCCAGCATCAGTCTGCTCTTCAGGTCAGCTGTGTTTCATTCCTATGTGTACGTTGGATAGGCAACGAAAAAAAGATTTTTATTACAAGAATGTCTACGTGAAAAATATTTATACGCAAAAACAAGTAAAATGCAGTGAATAATTGAGTCTTAAATTCTCTGATTGATTGAATTATTGTCCTGGACTGTGATGATTTAATTGTCACGGACCAGGTTAATTTAAATATATTGCCCCGAATGATGCGTGTCTGAAGGTAATTTATTGCAGAAAAGGTGAATATAATTGAGAATAATGGATTTAGAAGGAATTCAATATTTCAGCCTATAGGCCTAGTAGAAATGTCTGGTTCTGTATTTTATGGTTCTGTATTTTATGTAGGCTAGCTGTAGGCTAATAATAGTATAGCCTAATAGTAGGCCTAATAATAATACTGAATCTGCTAAATTATGTGATATTAAATGTATTCTTAAGTATCACAACAAATTCCACATTTATAATTGGTAACAATTTCAAGTGTAATCTTTAACCCTTTCTACTTTGCGTTTCTGTCATTCATAAATTGATGTGAATATTTGTTGCTGTCATTGATTTCTAATTAATAAATATGCTTTTTTAAAATAGGTTTTTTAAATAATCTGTTATAGTCGAAATAAAGCTATAACTTTCTGACCACATGTGTGTTTTGAGACGTATAAAGGTGTTGTGTTTCTCAGATAAACTAGAGATGTGATATTGCAACACTATCTCACGACCAATTCGTACGAATTCGACGCATGATTAAAAAGTGGCTAATTCGTACTAATTCGTACGACCGTAGTAGTAGGCATGCGTCTGTCAAGAATGACAATGCTTGGGTAGTTCACATTAGTCCATGTTGGTTAACTTCATCCGTCTTTCCCTCAACTTTAGAAGGTCGTTGGCGTGGTCTAGTTGTCTTCCTTTGTGAAGTTGAGCCCTCCACTGATCCCGATTCCTTGATGCTACGATTCATGATACGGTCCAATTGGCCAATTCGTAAAATATGTATACGATTTAGCAAACGAGTGAGGTCGTATGAATTGTTACGAATTAGCCACTTTTTAATCATTCGTCGAAGACGGAGGTAGCGACACAAGTCAGAGACTTTACAATAGAACCAGTGAGTCCTATGAAATAGATGACCAGTTAAACACAAGAAAAACGAGAAACAATGTCAAATATCGAATACTTTAGTTTCATGTACTATGTATTTTTTTCCAAAGCATTGTTTAAAATAAAACCGGAGAAAATGTGTCGGTAATGGGCAAAAACATTCTCTGAACAACTTTGGATCGCAATTCTATGTTGATGTTTTAAGTGACACACACACACACACACACACACACACACACACACACACACACACACACTTGTCTCAAAGGAAATGACAGCCTACAAAGGAAACACCAGACCACAGAGGCACGCCCTTCTTCCGCATCGCCCTCTATCTTTATATCCGGTGCAGTTCAGTTCACTCTGCTGTCTCGTGTGTGTGTCTTCATGAAGCTGTTCATCCTACTCTGCTCATTAACGCTGATTCTCCACATCCAGCATCAGTCTGCTCTTCAGGTCAGCCGTGTTTCATTCCTTTGTGTACACTGTTGGATAGCCTATATACGAAAAAAAGATTTTTATTACAAAAAATATTTATAAGCAAAAACAAGTAAAATGGAGTCAATAAGTGAGTCTTAAATTCTCTGATTGAATATAGTCCCGGACCGGATTGATTTAAATATATTGTCACGGGTCGTTGATTTAAATATAGTCCCGGGCCGGGTTGATTTAAATATATTGTCCCGGGCAGTGGTGTATCCGACATTTTTTGGGGGGTGGCCAAGATGGGACACAAAGCTAGAGCGGGATGGCCATGGCATAGCGAAGTTAAATGTGTATACGTGCAGCCGACCATGGTTCAAAGCCTGGTCCTTTGCTGCATGTCACATCCTCTCTCTCTCCCCCATGATTTCCTGTCTCATAACTGTCAAATAAAGGTGTCTATCCTGTTAAAAACAGTCCTAACCACCAATCACAGACAGTCCTCAAGTATCTCTGGTTATTTTAACATGTCTATTTTTTAATCAGTAATTATGGTCAGGAATCAGGATAGGGTAAATGTTTTCTAAGAGTCATTTTCTTGAAGTGGATTTAAGTCCTTTTCACTTCACAAGTTAGATTAGATTAGCAAAATTAAACTGCTCTTAACTCATCCTATAGGATAACATGTATCAGTCGTCAGCTCATCATCTGTGTCACCTGTATTGTTACCTGAGTTTGCTTTACTAATTGAGGCACCATCTTGTGGTTACATGAAAACACAGAAATCCAACAGGAGAAACCAAAATGCAGATAGGACTTTATTAAAAAGTGTATCTGTAAAAGCAAAAGAAAAAAATAAGTTTGTGAGGAAAAAAAAACAAAATATTTGTTGTTCTTTACATGCTTTTACCTGCTGTTTATGTTATTATTTAGCTTAGATATAATTTGTTAGAGATACTGGAATTTGAATTTCTTAGTTCTTTGCCAGGAGTGTTTTTATTTAACCACAAGAGGGAACTTAAATAAGAAGCCTAAAGCAGCCCATTCTCACTCCCAAGGCGTCACCGAACTGACGCCTTGGGAAGCATTTGACCATGCTTCAATATCTGACGCTTTAGGCGCCCTTTAGCGTCAGTTAGATGACGCCCTAGGATCGCGTGTACCCTACCCCCACCCCATACCTAAACCTAACCGCGTCCTCTAACTGACGCTTTCCTTTAGCGTCAGTTAGATGACGCCGTAGGATCGCGTCATGTAAGTGACGCTAAAGGGCGCCTAAAACGTCAAATATTGAAGCATGGTCAAAGGTGACGCCTTGGGGTGAGAATGTGTTGCAAACACAGGTAACACAGAGAATGGCCTGATGACTGAATAATTTCATTAGGATGCCTTTATATGAAAATGTGCAAAAAGTGTTTTTCAACATTATTCATGTCCAAGGCCTTGATGAAAGTATTGAAATGTTGGCTTTGATTCAGCATACATTAAAAAGTTTTTAAAATCAAACCGTTAAGACTCAAAATCATAAATAGTCAAGATGCTTCTTCATAATTTAACTTATGACCTTTGTGCCATTTTAATGCAATTTACTCTGCCTATTTAAACTTCTAAAACTATGTGGACAGTGAAGATGAGCTAATTGATACAAATAAAAAGTCCATTTTAAACACCCCTTAAACCACAGAGCAAATAAATAAGTCACAGCTTGTTTTTGTGTTTTAACTTAAATCTAGACTGTCGCACTTTATTTTACACACTGGTTGGCGAAAAATCTGCAAAAACCACAGTCAGTCTAAATAAGGTGTGGCCCCTTTAAAAACTGCGCGCGCCCTCTTTAACCGTCTGCACTCTCTCAGGATGCTAATCTAGCTAGTACAGTGTAGTTCGACTTTTCCAGTTTTCCTACACATTCACTGGTAACTACGATGTAACTAAACATTACATTACCATACCTCTCAATCTACAGATTCCAGCGTTTTTATTGTAGTACACTCTAAAAAATGCTGGGTTGTTTTAACCCAATTTTGGGTAAAATATGGACAAACCCAGCCATTGGGTTACATTTTTAAATGATAATTTTAACCCAATAGTTGGGTTTGTCCATATTTTACCCAAAATTGGGTTAAAACAACCCAGCATTTTTTAGAGTGTATGTGTTGCTGTTTTAACTGTGACCGTCCTCCTGATTCACGGAGCAGCAGCAGCCAGCGCGCGCATCTCATTAACCTGACCTGCATGGCCAAACGTCCGCTGAGCAGAAATCAGCTCTCAGAGCCTCAGTACGACCATTACCATTTTATTGTTGATTTTAATGTTCGTAGCTATATGAAGAATTCATTAATTATACATCCATTTTATACATTTTTATGTAAATGTGTATGTTTATTTTGTAGTGTCTAGCAGGCTTTATTGGCAATTGTGCTTAAACACAGGAATCACTCTAACACAACAAACAAGGCAAATTCTAAGAATAAAAATATAAAAAATACACAAATATAAGTTCACAGTTTGGTTTAGTCAGAATAGAGTAGTAGCATATGAATACATAAAAATATCACGTGAGTTGTTTGTTATTAATCATGAAAACTTGGGTAACTTTTACCTATCTTTAACCAGCTAATAAATACTACATTGCTAATTGGTGACACAATTGATAGCGATTGCTGAATGAGTAATGTAACACATTAAACACACTTCTCAAACAAACTTGTACCATGATGGACCATGAATATGTTCATGTTTTTACGAATGTTCGTATACCATAGACGGTTAATAAATTACTAATTTATGCACTTAATGAATAATGACTAATAAATGACTAATTTAAGCACTAAGCGCTGAATGAGTAATATTACACTGTTCTCAAATCAAGCTCATTCCTCAGAACAATGATGGAAACCCCCCAAAAAACAACATAGCAGAAGATCTTTTATAACATAACAGAAATAGGGGAGACCAGGGGCAATTGAGGGGGCAGTTGTAACACATTGAATTTCTTCATTCTAGAGTGATGACACTTAATCTGTACATGCCCAGTAGGATTCTCTCTCTATCTGTGGAAAAGAAGCAAGATATTTTCAACTTTAGCAGAAGTTGTTAACAACAAACTGATTTTGAGGTATGAAAGTTATTTTTTGAATGGACAGTATTTTTCTTCTGCTGTCTAAAATTTAGATGAATTTAAACTTATATACATTTAATCCTATAGGTTATTGATTAAAAACGAACGTGAACAACATAATACAGGTTGGGCTAGTTAGCATTTAAGATTTTGTCATGGCTACAGTATCGGGGGCAATTGTAACACTGTGTTACAATTGCTGTTACAATTGCCCGTGAGCCACAAGGCCCATTGTCATAAGCTTGTCTGTGTGTGTTGACATACTTTTCTGTTAAAAAATTAACATATTTCACCAAATTCCATTGTAAAACTTTTTTAATCTATTGTAAAAAAAAAATTTTTTAAAGGGGTGTATTAAAATAAATGTTTGTTCCAGTATTAACCCTCAGGCTCTTCGCTTCGCAGTCACACTTGTTATCTTCTCTGTCAAAAGTGACCGGACACCTAAAAATGAAACTTTCTCCATCCCAGTAAAACCAATGCAATTTATTTTTGTTCTATAATATTTATTCTTTTTAATTTTGTATTTTGAGATAATTTAAATGAATTTATTAATATTTATGCAATATTTATGGTTTATTTTTGCCATAGAAAAATATATATTATTTTCTATATATATATTATTTTCTTCAAAAAAATATTAATGCAGTATTTTAGTTTAATATTGAGTCTAGGCCTTCAGAAAAAAAAATATTTTTTGAAGAAAATTAGCACCATCTGGTTACAGTATAGAGAAAAAGCGTATAATCATGGTGTAATCACTAGATACAGCTCTCTATGGAGAGGCATGTGAATTCCCCAGCTGTTTATGAACACATTTTTGTTCTTTTTGCTCTTTGTTCTTTTGATCTCAAAAACTATTTCTTATAAAAAAAAATGACAAAAAACAAGTATTCACAATTTTTGTTCTTTTTTCTTTACAATTTCCCATTCATTTCCTATGGGGTCATTTTTGACCAAAGACCACAAGTGTGACTATTTTTTTAAGACCACTTAGCATGCTCAGATCATGACCTCAACTTTTTTGTGTGTTCACATACATAATGCCATAAAAGTCACCAAGTTTCGTAACATCGCGATGAAGCTGTGATTTTTAAAAATTCAAAACATACTTTTTGTAATCAAAATTTATTGGTATGTATGTGTATAAAAATGTGTTTGTATGTGTGTGTGTGTTGGTGGGTGTGTCTGTTTTGCACTCTAGATGTTGTAGAGAGTCACCCTTTTCTTGCGGTGTACTTTTTTTTTTAGAATTGTGGCCGATTTGTAGATTGTACATACAAAAATTCAGAGAATTTTTTTTTGTATCAATTTCCCATTCATTTCCTATGGGTTGTCATTTTTGTCAGAAGAGCAAGTGTGACTCATTTTTTTCGACCACTTAAATTGCTCGAATCATGACCTCGATTTTTTTTACCCAATGCCATAAAAGTCACCAAGTTTTGTAATTTTCTGAAGAAGCTGTGATTTTTAAATATTCAAAACAGATTTCTTTAATCACAATTTATTGGTGTTTTTGTGTATAAAAGTGTGTGTGTATGTGTGTGCGTAGGGGTGGGTATGTCTGTTTTGCACTCTTGATGTTTTACAGTGTCACCCCTTCAATGCTGAGCACTTTTTTTCTGCATCGTGGCCGATTTGTAGATTGTACACACAAAAATTCTCAAAGTTTTTGTGTTTTTGTCAATTTCCCATTCATTTCCTATGGTCGGTCATTTTTGACCGAAGAGCACAAGTGTGGCTATTTTTTTTACGACCACTTAGCATGCTCGGATCATGACCTCAATTTTTTTGTGTGTTCACATACCCAATGCCATAAAAGTCACCAAGTTTCGTATAACATTCCGATGAAGCTGTGATTTTTAAAATTTCAAAACAGAACATTTTTCGGTCAGAAATGACCGAAGAGCACCTGAGGGTTAACACAGTAAACTTTTATTTTTTTGAATGTGTGTAATGTCTGACATCTAAAAGAATTTGAACCATATACAAAAAAAAAAAAAAAAAAAAAACTCTTAAGTAACATATTAAATACAACAGCAGTAAAGTGATTATACTTTGAGGTAGGCTTTTACTTGAGATAAAGTGGGTTAATAGGAGTTATTTCTCAGTGTTATAATTGCCCCCACACACTGTTACAACTGCCCCCGTTCTTATAAGTGAAAATATATAAATTGTATGAATTAGTGCACATATATATGTTAATTGTAGTCTATCTCAAGTAGTTTGTGAGTTATTAAGGAAAATGTAAAATATGTTACAATTGCCCCCGGTCTCCCCTACTAAATCTGACACTTAACATATCACAAAGCATTATATGACACTACATTTTTGCACCTACTCTCCCTTTTGAGTGTCATGGCAAATCATGCTGGGAAATAGAAAGCTTTTCCAAGTTTTATTGAAATTTAAGGTTGTCAAAATTTTAGCAAAAATATAAATATAAAATCCCGGCCCGGGCCGGGTGGATTTAAATTGATTGTCCCGGACCGGGTTGATTTAAATATATTGTCACGGACCGGGTTGATTTAAATATATTGTCACGGACCGGGTTGATTTAAATATATTGTCACGGACCGGGTTGATTTAAATATGCCTGTAGCCTATTGTCACGGACCTTGTGGATTTAAATATTACCCGGGACCGGGTTGATTTAAATAATTTGGGGACTCCTTTCCTCTCGGATATCCCGAGATATACCTCCGCCGCACTCCACCACCGCCTCGACGAAGAAGGTACCGACGCCGTGGGAAGCGCAGCGGTTTTCTCGAGAGGCTGAGGACGATGCTTGTATGTCCCGATTGAGGTGGATGTGAAGCTGGTCCGCGCCTGTGTGTCGCTCAACGCACTCTCGACCCTGTTGCCTACTCTCTGGTTACTGTGGCGGGTCCCGATGTGGCCTTCCAGACCCGCACCCGACTCCCCGTCTCCGCTGGCGCGGAGTGAGTACTATCTGAGGCCTTTGTGTCGTGCTTCTTCGGCAGCTGTTTGCCCTGACCGCTATGTTTGGCCACTTGGAAATAGAACATGATTTCTTTATTTCACGGGAACTGGATTTCCTCTCTCTCTCTCTCCGAGACTTGGCTGAGTGCTGGTGAGTTCTAATTAGCCAGGCTAGGCTAGGTGAGTTCAGTGATTTTACGGAACTTTTACCTGACAAGTGTTGCTATTTCAATTCTCCCAGGACATCTGACCGAGGAGGAGGAATTACGACAGTTTTTAAGAGTGATTTTAAATGCAAGCAGATATCGCTCCCCTACCAGCTTTGAACTCAGTCTGTTTGAACTGGTTGTGTGCGTGCGGTGGTCTATCGGCCTCCCAAATATAATAAAGACTTTTTTAACGGACTTCTCTGTGTTCTTGGCGGATATTATGCTTATGACGGGGTCCTTGTTGGTGGTGATTCACGTGTGCTGCACTGAGAATCCATTAGCAAGAGACTGTATAAACATCATTGACTCTTTTAATCTTGTCCAATCTGTAACTGGGCCGACACATGAACGTGGTCACAGACTTGATCTTGTTTTATCCTATATGGTTTGCCCTTTTTAAAACTGGAGATCTTTGATGCTTTTTTCTCTGATCACATGCCGGCGGTACTGTTTGAAGCTACTGAGTACTGTTTGTTGTCAAATAGCTAAACCTCGTGCTGCCGCTCGCACTTGCCGAGTTATTAATCCCTCCACTGCTGCTTACTTCTCGACTGTCTTCAGTCAAAACTGCATCATCATGCCTGAAAGTGTGTATAATGAGACTGAGGCTTTTAACTCTTGGTCTCTCGACACCTGTCAATCTGCTATTGATATAGCTGCTCAATTAAAAATCAGATGGAAAAAAACTAAGTCAGAGCCCTGGCTGAATGAATCCGCCCGTGCTTCCAGACAGCAGTGTCGAAGAGCTGAGAGAAGCTGGAAAAATGACAAACTACGAGTGTCTTTTCAAATATTGAAGGATCGTTGGCGTCATTATCGTAAAAGAGGCAAAAAGAAACTATTTTTCATATATTATTCTGTTAAACTCGAACAAGCCTCGTGTTTTGTTTAAGGTTATCAACTCCGCCCTGAATGCACCACAGACTGTTGCAATTGATGCTTCCTGTGTGTGAAAACTTTCTTAGTTGATAAAGTATTTTCTGCCAGAGCACTTATTTCACCCCCTGGTTTCGATCCTTCAGTGTTTGTCCCCTGCTCTGCTGTTCTAGACACTTTTGAGCCTGTGACTCTGCCTTTTGTGCAGGTGGCAAAATATTGTTGGTCATTTGAAGCCCTCAGGTTCTCCAGGTGATACTCTCCCTTCTTGACTTCTTAAAGAGGTTTCCCCGACTATTGGACCATCGTTTACTACAGTTATTAACAGTGGTTCCAGTTAATTTTAAACGTGCCGGTGTGCAGCCCTTGTTAAAAAAAAAAAAAAAAAAAAAAAAAACCTGGGCTGGATACGTTTTGGCTCATTTTAGGCCCATTTCCAAATTGCCTTTCCTTTCTAAAATTTTGGAAAAGATTGTCTATTCCCAGCTCATGGACTTTATAAATGAACATAATATTATTGAGGTTTTCCAATCCGGTTTTAAAACACTACATAGCACTGAATCACTGCACTGAGTTTTTAATGACCGCTTTTTAGCTACTGACTCTGTTGTCCTTGTACTTTTAGATCTGACTAATGCTTTTGATACAGTGGCTCATGAAATCCTGATTACTCGTTTGAAGCAGTGGGTGGGCATTAGGGGCACAGCGTTAGAATGGTTCAGGTCCTACATGTCCCAGCGAACTTTCTGTGTTGGCCTTGCTGACTCTGTTTCCTCCGTTGCTCCCCTGTCACAGGGGGGTGCCACGGGGTTCTGCGCTCGGCCCTCTTTTATTTCCCCTCTACTCCCACTTGGTTCAATTCTCAGGAAGCATGGTATATATTTTCATTGCTATGCAGATGACAGTCAGATGTCCCTCTCAGAAAGTCTGTTATTGTCCCGGACCGGGTTGATTAAAATATAGCCGGGTGGATTTTAATATATTGTCCCGGACTGGGTGGATTTAAATATATTGTCCCGGACCGGGTGGAATTAAATATATAGTCCCGGGCCGGGTTGATTTAAATATATTTTCCCGGACCGAATTAAATATATAGTCCCGGGCCGGGTGGATTTTAATATATTGTCCCGGACTGGGTTGATTTATATGGTCCCGGACCCGGTGGAATTAAATAGGCTATATAGTCCCGGGCCGGGTTGATTTAAATATATTTTCCCGGACCGAATTAAATATATAGTCCCGGGCCGGGTGGATTTTAATATATTGTCCCGGACTGGGTTGATTTAAATATATTCTCCCGGGTGGACTTAAATATATAGTGCCGGGCCGGGTGGATTTAAATATATTGTCCCGGACCGGATGGATTTAAATATATATTCCCGGCCGGGTGGATTTTAATATTGTCCCGGACCGGGTTGATTTAAATATATTGTCTCGGACCGTGTTGATTTAATTATATTGTCCCGGACCGGGTTGATTGAATTATATTGTCACGGACCGGGTTGATTTAAATATATTGTCCCGCGACGTGTTGATTTAAATCTATTGCCCCAATACAGTCAGTTCACTCTGCTGTCTCGTGTGCGTCGTGTGTCTTCATGAAGCTGTTCATCTGTTGATTCCTGTGTTTCTGCTCATTAACGCTGATTCTCCACATCCAGCATCAGTCTGCTCTTCAGGTCAGCTGTGTTTCATTCCTATGTGTACGTTGGATAGGCAACGAAAAAAAGATTTTTATTACAAGAATGTCTACGTGAAAAATATTTATACGCAAAAACAAGTAAAATGCAGTGAATAATTGAGTCTTAAATTCTCTGATTGATTGAATTATTGTCCTGGACTGTGATGATTTAATTGTCACGGACCAGGTTAATTTAAATATATTGCCCCGAATGATGCGTGTCTGAAGGTAATTTATTGCAGAAAAGGTGAATATAATTGAGAATAATGGATTTAGAAGGAATTCAATATTTCAGCCTATAGGCCTAGTAGAAATGTCTGGTTCTGTATTTTATGGTTCTGTATTTTATGTAGGCTAGCTGTAGGCTAATAATAGTATAGCCTAATAGTAGGCCTAATAATAATACTGAATCTGCTAAATTATGTGATATTAAATGTATTCTTAAGTATCACAACAAATTCCACATTTATAATTGGTAACAATTTCAAGTGTAATCTTTAACCCTTTCTACTTTGCGTTTCTGTCATTCATAAATTGATGTGAATATTTGTTGCTGTCATTGATTTCTAATTAATAAATATGCTTTTTTAAAATAGGTTTTTTAAATAATCTGTTATAGTCGAAATAAAGCTATAACTTTCTGACCACATGTGTGTTTTGAGACGTATAAAGGTGTTGTGTTTCTCAGATAAACTAGAGATGTGATATTGCAACACTATCTCACGACCAATTCGTACGAATTCGACGCATGATTAAAAAGTGGCTAATTCGTACTAATTCGTACGACCGTAGTAGTAGGCATGCGTCTGTCAAGAATGACAATGCTTGGGTAGTTCACATTAGTCCATGTTGGTTAACTTCATCCGTCTTTCCCTCAACTTTAGAAGGTCGTTGGCGTGGTCTAGTTGTCTTCCTTTGTGAAGTTGAGCCCTCCACTGATCCCGATTCCTTGATGCTACGATTCATGATACGGTCCAATTGGCCAATTCGTAAAATATGTATACGATTTAGCAAACGAGTGAGGTCGTATGAATTGTTACGAATTAGCCACTTTTTAATCATTCGTCGAAGACGGAGGTAGCGACACAAGTCAGAGACTTTACAATAGAACCAGTGAGTCCTATGAAATAGATGACCAGTTAAACACAAGAAAAACGAGAAACAATGTCAAATATCGAATACTTTAGTTTCATGTACTATGTATTTTTTTCCAAAGCATTGTTTAAAATAAAACCGGAGAAAATGTGTCGGTAATGGGCAAAAACATTCTCTGAACAACTTTGGATCGCAATTCTATGTTGATGTTTTAAGTGACACACACACACACACACACACTTGTCTCAAAGGAAATGACAGCCTACAAAGGAAACACCAGACCACAGAGGCACGCCCTTCTTCGTGATTTCCGCATCGCCCTCTATCTTTATATCCGGTGCAGTTCAGTTCACTCTGCTGTCTCGTGCGTCTTCATGAAGCTGTTCATCCTACTCTGCTCATTAACGCTGATTCTCCACATCCAGCATCAGTCTGCTCTTCAGGTCAGCCGTGTTTCATTCCTTTGTGTACACTGTTGGATAGCCTATATACGAAAAAAAGATTTTTATTACAAAAATATTTATAAGCAAAAACAAGTAAAATGGAGTCAATAAGTGAGTCTTAAATTCTCTGATTGAATATAGTCCCGGACCGGATTGATTTAAATATATTGTCACGGGTCGTTGATTTAAATATAGTCCCGGGGTTGATTTAAATATATTGTCACGGACCGGGTTGATTTAAATATATTGTCCCGGGCAGTGGTGTATCCAGGACATTTTTTTGGGGGGTGGCCAAGATGGGACACAAAGCTAGAGCGGGGTGGCCATGGCATAGCGAAGTTAAATACGTGCAGCCGACCATGGTTCAAAGCCTGGTCCTTTGCTGCATGTCACATCTTCTCTGTCTCTCTACCATGATTTCCTGTCTCATAACTGTCAAATAAAGGTGTCTATCCTGTTAAAAACAGTCCTAATCACCAATCACAGACAGTCCTCAAGTATCTCTGGTTATTTTAACGTCTATTTTTAATCAGTAATTATGGTCAGGAATCGGGATAGGGTAAATGTTTTCTAAGAGCTATTTTCTTGAAGTGGATTTAAGTCCTTTTCACTTCACAAGTTAGATTAGATTAGCAAAATTAAACTGCTCTTAACTCATCCTATAGAATAACATGTATCAGTCGTCAGCTCATCATCTGTGTCACCTGTATTGTTACCTGAGTTTGCTTTACTAATTGAGGCACCATCTTGTGCTGCAACACATTCTCACCCCAAGGCGTCACCTTTGACCATGCTTCAATATTTGACGTTTTAGGCGACTCAAAATCATAAATAGTCAAGATGCTTCTTCATAATTTAACTTATGACCTTTGTGCCATTTTAATGCAATTTACTCTGCCTATTTAAACTTCTAAAACTATGTGGACAGTGAAGAGGAGCTAATAAAAAGTCCATTTTAAACACCCCTTAAACCACAGAGCAAATAAATAAGTCACAGCTTGTTTTTGTTTTTTAACTTAAATCTAGACTGTCACACTTTATTTTACACACTGGTTGGCGAAAAATCTGCAAAAACCACCGTCAGTCTAAGTAAGGTGTGGCCCCTTTAAGAACTGCGCGCGCCCTCTTTAACCGTCTGCACTCTCTCAGGATGCTAATAGGGACTTTAAAGGGTAACTAAACCCCTGGTCAGAGCCTGACTCCACCCACTAGCAATATTTGAAAAATGCTGAAAAAATGGGCAGACCCCAGCGGGGCTAGGGGGCGTGCACCTGAGACCCGCCGTGAGTGACAGCTGCTGTCAGACTCTAAAATAGAGCGAGACTAGTCTGGAGTGACTCAATAGCTGCCTTTGCAACAGAGCGGCCATTTGAAGTCGAGGACTTTTCTCCCTCACCTTCACCTTCACCTGAAGTGGATGAGGGTGAATTGTATGTATACACAGGGCCAAATCCATTCGAGCTGCTGGCTCAAACTGCGGTCTTAACTCCCGCATCGCGACCGGCATCTGATGACTTATGTCGTCGAGTTGATCTCAATAGTATGGAAGCTTGTTTCCGCCATTGAATAAAAAATATAATAAAGAATTGTGACTTTTTATCTTACAATTCTGACTTTTTTTCTCACAATTCTGACTTTTTTTCTCACAATTGCGAGTTTATATCTCACAATTCTGACTTTATTTCTCAGAATTGCGTGATATAAAGTCGCAATTGCGAGTTATAAAGTCAGAATTGTGTGTTATAAAGTCAGAATTGCGAGATATAAAGTCAGAATTGCGTGATATAAAGTCAGAATTGTGAGATATAAAGTCGCAATTCTGAGAAAAAAAGACAGAAGTGTGACTTTTTTTCTCACAATTGCGAGTTTACATCTCGCAATTCTGACTTTATAACACATAATTGCGAGTTTATATGTCGAAATTCTGACATCTTTTCTCAGAATTGTGAGATATAAACTCGCAATTGCGACTTATTAGGCCAATTCTTTTTCCCCCATCAGAAGAGTTTAAATCTCACAATTCTGACTTTATATCATGCAATTCTGACTTTAAAACTCGCAATTGCGACTTTATATCACGCAATTCTGACTTTATAACTCGCATTGTGACTTTATATCACGCAATTCTGACTTATGTCTCGCAATTCTGACTTAATAACTCGCAATTGCGACTTTATATCACGCAATTCTGACTTTTTATCTCGCAATTGCGACTTTATATCACGCAATTCTGACTTTTTATCTCGCAATTCTGACTTTATAACTCGCAATTGCGACTTTATATCTCGCAATTCTGACTTTTTATCTCGCAATTGCGACTTTATATCACGCAATTCTGACTTTATATCTCGCAATTCTGACTTTATATCTCGCAATTCTGACTTTATAACTCGCAATTGCGACTTTATATCACGCAATTCGGACTTTTTATCTCGCAATTGTGAGAAAAAAAGTCAGAATTGTGAGATAAAAAGTCGCAATTATTTATTTTATTTTTTTATTCAGTGGCGGAAACAAGCTTCCATACAATAGCGCACGCTATTGATATTATGCCGCTATATGAAAAAATCCAGCAAAATGCACCGGCTCGTTTGTCGACCCTAGAGGATTAACTTTATCCTAACCATAAATTGTGATTAAAATATCCATGATCACTCACATCAAGACGCCGCTGCGGTGGAGGAGTCCATGCAGGACGAGCAGTGTTTGGCACTGCGTGTGGAGAAGCCCATGTCCACCTCTATTCCGTTACTATCCTGATCACTGTACTAAACACTGATAAATCTATGCTAACTTGAAGCTATCCTAACTGTACTATGCTACTAGCTACACAAAATAATTTAAATTATCTATATAATGCTATGCTAAATAGATGCAACAATACTCTATCCTGGTCGTTTTCAAAAATAATCTAAATAACTATATAAATGCTATGCTAACTAGATGCTATTATATGCTATAGTATCCTGATCGTTTTCAATATTCATAAATCCAACTCCTGACTCGCTACAGTAGTTTTGACGGAACCAGATGCTTTTATACCAGGGGCTGCCAAGGGCGTGGTGAGCTCGCACCAAGGGTGTGACAGAGTGCGTCTGAGAGTTCGCTACGTCAGCAAGTACCCCTACTGCAGGAGCTTTCCGTTTAACCTGAAGAGGGCAGCACTCAGACGTTTTTACACCATATATTTGAAAATCAAAACACTTTATACTCAATTGTCAAAAAATGTACTCGAATCAATGAACAGCATTTATGAAGCTCCATTCTTACAGATCATTAACTAAAAAAAGTTGTTTTGGTGTTTAGTTACCCTTTAAGCAACAGCTGCTGATAGAAGGGCGACGGCAGCCGGAAATAAACCGTTAACTGCCGTAGCTAAAGAGCGCAAAAAATCACTAAGCAACAGTAAAGAGGACGGCATAGGGAACAATTTAATCATCAGACAAAATACAAAAAGAAAGTGATTTTAAAAAGAAAGAGAAGGGTTGATTTTAGCACTTAATGATATACAGAAACGATTTCAATGCCACATAACCTAAAACATAACACTAACTGTCTTAATCTGTCTCGTAGTAACGACTACGGCAAATCAGCTGTTCTCCCGTATAGACGGTTACAGTAGAACGTCAAGAAGTAGCAGTTAATGTCGCGCACGCGCAATAGAACGCCAGAATGCCGTTGCCGTTTCACCAGAGGCTGTTGCTTAAAGTCCCTAATCTGGCTACAGTGTAGTTCGACTTTTCCAGTTTTCCTACACATTCACGGGTAACTACGATATAACTAAACTAAACATTACATTACCATACCTCTCAATCTACAGATTCCAGCGTTTTTATCGTAGTATTTGTTGCTGTTGTAACTGTGACCGTCCTCCCCCAGACAAACTGACATTAAATGAACGTGGAAACGACGTCTCTCATGATATTGAAACAACGTTGATTTTGCTCATCGAATTAACGTTGAACCAACGTCAGACGCGGCATTCTTCAAAGCTAAATGAAAATCGAAAATTGGTTTGTGTTACCGGCCTCAGACCTAGGGGAAATCTGGGCTGGCAGCAAGGGTACACAGGCAGTGAAACACTGTGCACCTGTGAACTGTGAAATAGTAAAGAGACAGACAGGATTAACGTCTTTCCCTTGGCGCGTCAGCTTTACTTCTGAGATTGCACAATAGTAACAACTGTAAACATTTCTTGAATTACATTCAGAAAAATAACTTTATCTGCACATAGCTGATATGTAATGACTCATACATACTTTCAGTACCTGAATACGCTCCTGTGATCCATAACCACAAAGTAATATATTTTTATATCTTACATACTATATGCATAGAAGAACAAATACAAAAATGAAACATGAAAAATTCACATAAATCTCACTTTTACACATAAGCCAAATATTCTCACACCCCAATGTGTAAAGCTTAAGTGTACCCAGTATGAAAAATACATAAATCAATAATACATCTGAAACTCGAACGCCATGTTCTATACTCCATTTCACTCTCATTACCTCGTGTCACACATTTACATGACACGTGTACTCGTAAAGCACTCAAAATGGCGTTTAAATTATAGCTGCGTCACATATATTCAATTTAATAATTTTAAACAAAAATATAACAAATACCCTTGCATTACAAATGCAATTAAACATTACACCAATGTCATCTGTCGTGAAACACTTTTAAATGTAATTTACTAACTGATTAATCTGTTTATATCTATAAACGTTGCGTTAATCAAATCTATATAAACACATTAAAACACGAAAAAAGTTACTTAAAACGCTTCACAGTTACTTCCTTAAACCTTCCCGTTATCTCATGAACAGTTAGAACTACGTCTAAAGTGTATTTTATTTACCTGTGAAATAGTAAAGAGACAGACAGGATTAGCGTCTTTCCCTTGGCGCGTCAGCTTTACTTCTGAGATTGCACCCGGGACAAATCTAGTCTCAATAGTCTACTTCACAGGAGCGCTCAAGCGCCCTCCGCTGGTGTGGCGGCGAACTGATTCTTAATTGTTAGTGTTCTTATTCAAAAAATGAAAGCGGGGGGTGGCATTTTCCATTAATTATCTGGTAACATCTTTTATTACATCCGTTACACTCTCCCCTGCTTTAAGGGATGCCTCCAGGTATCCAGAACTAATCCAACAAGATAGAATAAAGTTGTCCTGTAGCGGCAAGAACTATCCGTCCGATGCAGAGACAGGCAAGTATTTGAATTTAAACAGTCCTGTATTACTTGTTCTGTTCTGATCTAATTCTAATATGTCCACACAGGTGATGAAGGATAGTGGCGATGATCAGGTACGACTGGGTAAGTATGAATAGGATACAGTACACAGGTATGTATTGCATTCACTCCTGGTCCCCAAGGTTGGTATGAGGGTTGTCCCATTCGATTATATGTGAACACTTCCTTTGGCTTTACTGCACGTGCAGATCTCCGCAGGGTACTGTCCTCTCCGTTATTTAACTGAGTAACCTGTTTCACTTCCACGTCAGAATCTCCATAACTACTTCTAGCTGTGCAGTCATCAGCTTGTTCCTGAGGTTCCAGAGATGGCAACAGGTCAGCCAGCGCTTGCATTGGTTCAGGTGTCACAACTCGAGGTTGTTGCTCATGAGGTGGATGATTAGTTTGCACAGCTCTGCGGTGTTCTGGGTGAAACTCTGGTGCAGCTACTCGAAGATCACTGTCTAGCTCATGATGGTACTGTTCTCGAATGACTTTTTCCCTTCCATATACTGGGACTGACCTGGGGTTACACGCATATTCTTCTTCGTCCCCCGAATCACTGGAGTCGTGCTCTAAGATATTAGAACTGTGATGCCGGCTGTTCTTGTGGAGTTGTTTCTGTGTCCGGTTATCCTCTCCATTATATTCAAGCGGTAAATCATTCACCGGCAACAGAAGATTACGGTGTAGAACACGAAGAGTGCGATCACCAGCTTCTGCTTGAATTCGATATACTGGACCATCTCCCATTCTCTCGACAACACGGTGAACCTTCTTCTCCCAGTAAGCACGGAGTTTGCCGGGCCCACCTCTCTCGGACAAGTTACGAACAAGTACACGATCACCGGGCTGGAGCACAATCCCTCTGACACCACGATCATAGTCTCTTTTTCCTTTTGCAGAACTCTTTTTACTGTTTTCAGAAGCAATTTTGTACGCTTCCTGCATCCGAGCAGCCCACTTCTGCGCATACATCTGCCGGGTTTCAGTCTGTGACTCAGGTTCTAGGCCAAAAAGTAAGTCGATAGGCAATTGCGGGGCCCTTCCAAAGAGGAGAAAGTATGGTGAATACCCCGTGGCTTCATGCCTTGAACAATTGTATGCGTGCACTATGTGTGGTAAGTGGTCTTTCCATGCAGATTTCTTGTCCTCTGACAAAGTTCGTAGCATCTGGAGAAGTGTTCTATTTAAACGCTCAACGGGATTCCCCTGTGGATGATAAGGAGTTGTTCGAGAATGAGCAATGCCAGCCAGTTGCTGAAGCCGTTGGAATAGGTTATTCTCGAATTCGCGGCCCTGGTCATGGTGCAACTTCTGTGGGTACCCAAAACGTGGTATAAAATCATAGAAAATCTTCTCCGCAGCCGTTTTTCCAGATTTGTTCCGTGTCGGGTAAGCTTGGGCAAATCGAGTAAAATGATCTACTAGAACCAAAATATACTCATAACCACCCTTACTCGGTTCAAGATGCAGATAGTCAACTGACAATAGTTCAAATGGTGCACTAGTTGTAATGGAGCCCATTGGTGCCTTCTCAGGAACAGTAGGTCGCTTCTGCTTAATACATGGACACTGGCGGATGACATAATTTTCTATGTCACGCTGCATGAAAGGCCAATAGAATCTCTGCCTTGCTAGGTGAGTAACTTTGTCCGCTCCGACATGTCCCATGTCATCATGGAGGTGTTTGAGCACAAGAGATTTTAGAGAGTCAGGGAGAACCAGTTGTCTGTGTTGTCCTGTTTGTCTGTATAGAATTCCCTGGTCAAGTCGAAGTTTGTTCCATTCGTGAATTAACCGTCGTGTTGTGAGTCCCATCTGTCTCTTGTCTTTGTCATTAGGGATCCATCCTCTCTCTTTCAATGCAATGACCTCACAGATGGAAGGGTCTCCTTTTTGAGCAGTACGGATATCTTCTGGGGGAAACAAACGTGTACTGACTGGAAGCAAACTATTATCACTGGAGCCCAGCTGAAGGGCCGCCACCCAAGGAACTTCCCCTTCTCTTTTGGCTTTGTCTCCCTGCCATATTGCAGCCACCACATCTGGAGGTAAAACCTCAGAGTACTCTCGGATGTGGTCCAGAAGCTTCACTGGAAACCGTGATAGGGTGTCAGCGTCAGTGTTTGTCTTGCCTGGTCTGTACTTTATGGTGAAATGAAAGTCGGCCAGTTCACCCACCCACCGGTGCCCAACTGCGCTCAACTTGGCGGTACTCAAAATATAGGTGAGGGGATTGTTATCGGTGAATACAGTGAACGTGGGTGCATAGTAAAGGTAGTCTCGAAATTTATCACAGATGGCCCACTTCAAGGCAAGGAACTCAAGCTTGTTAGAATGGAGGTGGTAATTCTTCTCAGCGGGTGTGAGTGTCCTTGAACCATAAGCGATTACACGTAGCTTACCCCCTTGTTCTTGATAGAGTACAGCCCCCAGACCTTCTTTGGATGCGTCGGTGTGAAGGACAAAAGGTAAATTGAAGTCTGGGTAGGCCAAGATAGGAAAAGTGGTCAACATATCGACAAGGCAAGCAACCACATCACGGTGTTCAGAAGTCCACTTAACTGGTGTCTTTGATGGCAGCTGACCCCTTTTCATACTTTGCTTAGTCGTTCTAGTTTTTACAGGTTTCTCTCCAGACTCATCAGGACTCTCTTGAAGCTTAAACAGTGGCCGGGCTATTCTGGAAAAATCCTGAATGAAGGACCGATAATAGCCCAAGAATCCCAAAAGAGCTCTTACTTCCCCAACATTCTTTGGTTCCCGCTCCTTCCACTGCATTACTGCTTCCAAGTCTTTGGGATCGACTTGAATGCCCTCACTTGTCACTAAGCGTCCGACATACCTCACTTGGCGCTTAAATAGTTCACACTTTTTTGGTCTTAATTTCACACCATGCTCCCGCAAGCGGCAAAACACTCTCTTCAAATCTTTGACGTGATCTTGAAATGTTTTGGAGAAACAGAGAACATCGTCTAAGTAAGGAAAACAGCATTCATCCCTCAGACCACTCAACACATTTTCCATACATCTCTGGAAAGCCGCCGGTGCGTTGGAAAGGCCGAAAGGAAGACGGATCCACTCGTACAATCCCCACGGCGTACTGAAAGCTGTCAGGTGCCTAGAGTTCTCTTCAACAAAGCCCTGGTGATATGCACTGCCCTGATCAAGGATAGAAAACCAAGAGTAACCTCCCAGGCTATCTAATAAGTCCTGAATACGTGGAAGTGGATGGCGGTCGGGAATGGTCTTACTGTTTAATCCACGAAAGTCCACACAAAGACGTAAGCTCATGTCCTTTTTCCTTACGCAAACCACAGGGGAGGAATAAGGTGAAACAGACTTCCTGATCCATCCATGGTCTAGCAGCTTTTGGACGTATTCCTTAACCTCTCTATACAAGGGCTTTGGAACTGCATTATAGGACTTTTGGACTGGAATGTCATCTTTTAAGTAGATCTTGAGTTGCAAGTCAGAAATGCAACCAATATCGGTGTCATCTTCAGCAAAGACATCTGACAGGTCATATAACAAACGCTTTGCAATCTCCTGCTCTTCCTCAGCTAGATGAGACAGATCGACAGGAGGATGCCATTTGCCTTTGGTCTGGTGGTTGGTTTTAAGTGCTTCCCTACTTGTTCTCAAAGTCTGCTCACAAGAACACAATTGAGCTGAACACAAGTGTGCTGTATTCTGAGGTGTAGGCTCACGGTTTATAGATGAATGTTTGATTGGTTTTAGATCAAGTATTTCCTCAAGAGTACCAAGAATGGTCTTCTTTGCAAGATTGATGGCATGTTTTGTCGAGTTCTGTATCGGGACTTTGATGCGCTTAAATGATCCAACAGGAACATCAACTAAAGCTGGGAACACTTCCAGACCCTCCAGGCAATGATTCTCAGGGCAAGGCTGAAACATCATCGTACCTCCACTGTGGCATCCTCGAACTCTACACTGCACTTCACGAATCTTGCCGGCGGGTATATTTATACCTTTCTTGCCAAGGCGTACAATACACTCTGGAATTTCTGCGGGTCTAATAGTCTGGAGTGTAGAGACTAATGCTTCCACGTCACACTCACCGACACTCAAAGCTTCTTTAAGTATTTGAGTCACATCAACGTTATCATGCTGATCGAGATTTGCTTTGATCATTTCCGAAATTACATTACTACCTAAGAGAGGGTAGTTGCAATCACGACTGATAAGTAGTGGTACTCGGATTGTCACACGCCCATGTTGCTGGCTACATATTTGAAGATCGATCTCTGCCCATCCATCAAGCGGAACCTGAGTATTGTTAGCAGCAGAAATTTCGAGAGAGTGATTAACGAACAACAATCCAAGCGGCTGTATTTTCAGAGAGGGTAGTGCTTGTTCAATCCACGATTTGCTCACCATGGTCACTTGTGCCCCTGAATCAAGAAGCATCTGAAGAGGTACCCCATTAATGGAACATGAGACCATGCATCGCTTACCAATGAGTTGAGCTACTCTTTTCTTTGGATCTGGCTGGTATTGTGAGTTTGACTGTGAGCGTTTTGGTTTGTTGACCTTTTCTCGGGGCTCCTCACTGCTTAGGATCGCTGACTGCCCCTCTCCAGCGACCTCTTCCCGTTTCCCGACAACCTTCGTTGGAGACAGCCAATGGCGCGATGTCCTGCCTGGCCACAGACAAAGCAGTGAACACAGTTCATATTGTTGTTCTTTACACAGTCATTGCATTTACCTCTGGTCTCAGATAATGGTGGTTGAGCACGAACAGTAGGTGAACGACAGTCTTGCAGCTTCACAGTCTCAGCTGGGGTGGACATCTGAGCTAGATGCTTGGTTAGAGAGGAAACTTGAGCCGTTAGTTCTTTGATAGCATCACGGTTTGCTTGTAACTCAGTGTCAACTCTTGTTGGAGTGTTCAATTCACTTTGGGAATGCTGAGCTGCGCTTACAGTAGCTGATCTGGTTTTACCTCCTGAACCCAGTCTTTTCAGTCGCCCTTCTTCTTCAGCTGTTGATTTTGTGATTTGCTCCAAGAGCAAGTCATCACTAACCTGCATGTCTGACAGCAACGGTTTAAGATCGTGTCTGACATGGCTGTTTTTCTCACTTAGCCCCTGATAAAGTGTGTGTACGAAGGTGCCCTGAACAAGTTCTTGGCTATAGCTAAACCCCACACCAGGATGTTGTGACTCAAAAAGTATGCGCTGTTTCAGACCCATTATTCTGTAAAGAAACTGTTGTGGGCTTTCTTTATCACTTTGTTTAGCATTAGTCAACTCTTGAAAAAGTTCAGTCACACTTTTGTCTCTAATGTGAGAGCGCAGAAATCTTTTCAGCTCATTAACAGTGAGATCATTCTTATTAACTAACATCTCTCTGAATGTACCAGGTTTGGTTATTTTGAGGACTGCTCTGATAATTTCAGACCCACTGAAACCCTCTTGCAACCCTTCATCCATTTGTTTACAGAGACAATTGAAAGACATGTCACAACCTGCATCACAAATTTGACCACCATGTAACTTAAACTCTCTTCGTGGCAACAGAGCTGAAACATCAGACAATCTTACAACCTGGTCAGAAGTGTTAGATGAGTTCATCCTACCCAACGGAGCAACACCACTGTGGCCGGGCATACCAGACGTTGATGAGGTGACTTCCCTGTTAAGTACATCGACAGTGTCTCTGCCCTGAAAGGATACGTGCACACGAGGCTCTCTGTCCATGTGTAACGATTGAGTGTTAGTGTCTCTGTCCATGTGAAATGGTTGTGTGTGTGTATCGCTGTCTATAGGGATTGGTGTTGTACCAGCTTCTCCTCGGTTCTGTGTTGCTGAATCTTGCGTCATGACGGTTGCCACGTTACCAGGTTCAGCTGCTTCGGTACCTGGCGCTGATAGAACGTCGTTGAGCAGGTCAAACAGGAGGAGAAGTTGAGTCATGCCCTCATCTTCTGCAGCTTTTAACTCTTCACTTCTGATGTAGTCGACAATTAGATCATAAAGTTCAAGTTCATTTAAATTTACCACATAGTCAGCTTCACGGCCGTCATCTATCGAACTGGCTACAGTCTGTAACTGCCTCAAATTCAAATCTGCAAGTTTCTTCTGGATCTTGACGAGCAGCACTCGCCGTGGGCTGAAAGTAGTCATGTTGCTGTATCACCTGTGGCAGTTGTTCTCTGGAGGACACTCAGCGAAGTAGCCTTCCCTGAAACACTGGGCGCAGGATCCCACCGTTGCTATGACAACCGTCCCCGACGAGATGTGCAGTCAATCCCGGACGAGCCCCCAATTGTTACCGGCCTCAGACCTAGGGGAAATCTGGGCTGGCAGCAAGGGTACACAGGCAGTGAAACACTGTGCACCTGTGAACTGTGAAATAGTAAAGAGACAGACAGGATTAGCGTCTTTCCCTTGGCGCGTCAGCTTTACTTCTGAGATTGCACAATAGTAACAACTGTAAACATTTCTTGAATTACATTCAGAAAAATAACTTTATCTGCACATAGCTGATATGTAATGACTCATACATACTTTCAGTACCTGAATACGCTCCTGTGATCCATAACCACAAAGTAATATATTTTTATATCTTACATACTATATGCATAGAAGAACAAATATAAAAATGACACATGAAAAATTCACATAAATCTCACTTTTACACATAAGCCAAATATTCTCACACCCCAATGTGTAAAGCTTAAGTGTACCCAGTATGAAAAATACATAAATCAATAATACATCTGAAACTCGAACGCCATGTTCTATACTCCATTTCACTCTCATTACCTCGTGTCACACATTTACATGACACGTGTACTCGTAAAGCACTCAAAATGGCGTTTAAATTATAGCTGCGTCACATATATTCAACTTAATCATTTTAAACACAAATATAACAAATACCCTTGCATTACAAATGTAATTAAACATTACAACAATGTCATCTGTCGTGAAACACTTTTAAATGTATTTATTAACTGATTAATCTGTTTATATCTATAAACGTTGCGTTAATCAAATCTATATAAACACATTAAAACACGAAAAAAGTTACTTAAAACGCTTCACAGTTACTTCCTTAAACCTTCCCGTTATCTCATGAACAGTTAGAACTACGTCTAAAGTGTATTTTATTTACCTGTGAAATAGTAAAGAGACAGACAGGATTAGCGTCTTTCCCTTGGCGCGTCAGCTTTACTTCTGAGATTGCACCCGGGACAAATCTAGTCTCAATAGTCTACTTCACAGGAGCGCTCAAGCGCCCTCCGCTGGTGTGGCGGCGAACTGATTCTTAATTGTTAGTGTTCTTATTCAAAAAATGAAAGCGGGGGGTGGCATTTTCCATTAATTATCTGGTAACATCTTTTATTACATCCGTTACATATAACTAGAAGTAAAGAAGAGATGATCGGTTCATGCCCCGCTTGAGGTGCTACAATCACGGCAACATTAATTTAAAAATTTAAATTTAAGAATTTAAAAACTGAGATATTGTTTATTAAAAGTGGCAAACATATTAAAAGTAACAAACCATGAAGCTTAGTGTGATTATTGGATGGTACGTGCGCTACAGAAAACAGCATAGACTAAAATATCTTGAGAATAAGAATTGCTGAAGTGTTTTTTTCCCCACTGAACCACTGATACTCATCATCTCATTTGTTATATCAATACAACAAAAGATGTGATAGGCTACTCTCTCATCAGAGAATATGCAGGTAAGAAAAGGCATTACATGCCACTTTTTAAATCATAACGTGTAAATTTATCTTGTTGCCGATAGTGTTCTGAGCAACAATATAACATAATATTATAAAGATCAATATAATCATATTTTTGCGCAGTCTGGAGCCCTGGTACATGACTAGGTATCTCCATTTTAACTCTTAATGGGGAAATAAATATTAAAAAAATTAATTTAGAATAAATATCTATATGTAAGCAAAAAGATATGTGTGGCTGTGAGCGTGTTGGCCTCTGTCACAGTGCATGAGGAAGCAAACTCACGTCTGTATTGTCACAGCCAATCATCTCTCCGTATGAAACCTGGTGGCAGAGACAATAGGTGGGCTCGTTGGGGTCCACTGGCATGTCCAACACATCCGAGGGGTGCACGTTCCCAAAGTTCACAGCCGGGGTTGAAAACTCAGAGCTGGAATTTAAAAGGAACTAGTAAATCGGAGTTCCATCTTAATCCAATTTTATTATTTCCCCCCCTTTTACACTGACAGAAACAGTTAGAAAGGCAAAAGTAAATGCTGCTTACCAGGCTGTAGGGCAAACTGCTAACGCTTTGGTATTTCTAAACATTAAAAATGTATTTCAAAACAACTTCTTAGATATTTATGTACATGTTGGGAGGCTCCAGCTCCCCTCTCCTTTGATCCATTCAACAACACAGTCTATGACTTACAGTCTAAACAAATCTCTATTAAAATATATCCTGTCTGTGGCACATACACTACCATTCAAAAGTTTGGGGTCTGTAAGATTTAAAAAAAAAAAAAAAAGTTTTTAAAAGAAGTCTCTTATGCTCACCAAGGCTGCATTTATTTGAAACCCAAAAATGCAGTAAAAACAGTCATATTTTGAAATATTATTACAACTGTTTTAACTGTAACTGGTCATTTATTCCTGTGATGCAAAGCTGAACTTTCAGTATCATTACTCCAGTCATTAGTGACACATGATCCTTCAGAAACAATTATAATATGCTGATATGGTGCTCAAGAAACATTTCTTATTGTCATTGTTGAAGACATTAATTGTGTAGCTTAATATTTTGATGGAAACAGTGATTCTCCGACAAATAAAAGTTCTAAGGAAGTGCATTTATTTGAAAACGAAATCTGTTAAAGGCTTTACTGTCACTTTTGATCAATTTAACTGTCCTTAAAAGTATTAATTCCTTTAAAAAAAAAAAACAGAACAAAACAAAACATTTGAATGGTAGTATTTATATACTAAGTGTACAAAGCAGAAATATTTAATTAAAAATACAAACCAGTTTAAAAAAGAATGTTTCTACAATTCTGTTTGATGTCACAAGTGGCACAAAAACGACACACTTTACCTATAAAAACAGAAATATCGTAAAAAAAATGTATGTGATTCTCACCCTTGTGTGAGTTTGACCTTCTTCTGTCCGCTCTTGGAGCTGCAATCATCATCAGAGTTCTTCACCTTTGACCTAGTGCGAGTCACCTCCTTCTTCTTGGGTCCTCGATGATCGCCTTCAAAAAATAAACCATCAGAAACACTGTTGATGCATGAAATTTAAGTATGAGATGTGCATGTGTTAGAACAGCACTAATAGACATAAGTACCTATGTTGCACTCACTCTTGTTGCCCTTGCTAGAGGTAGAGTCATAATCGGTGCTTTCTATCTGTTTCTCCTTGAGGTCAGCCTCAAAGCGAGCCAGGTCTGTATCCAACCTTCGGATATGCTTGTCCACCTAAAAGCATAGAATAAATAAAGTGTGATCCACCATATGGAGTTATAAAGCAACTAAATGTACATTAGATACATTTTACAATACATATAATATTCACTATCATTGAAAAGTTTGTGTTGATACCATCTTTTTAATGTTTTTGATAGTAGTCTCTTATGCTCACCAAGGCTGCTTTTATTTGATCTAAATATTGTGAAATATTATCATAATTTAAAATAACGTTTATAACATGAAATTTGCACTTGAAATAACAGTTCATTAGCAATGAGCTAAATCCACACCAACCATCTCATAGGTTTGCATCGCAAGCTGGACCTTGTCATCGCCAAACTCCTTGCACTTCCCATAAGACTGCTGGATTTGTCTTAACAGGGAGAGCTTCTGTTCGGAGGACAATGTCCGAGCGTTAGCTGTGTATTCACGAGCCAGAGAATCAATCTGTCCTTTTAGATCTACAGAAAGAAGAAATGTAACTTTATTAGAAGATGCCCCTATTACAGTGTAATGTTTCAAATGGTTTCACAGTAATTATAAAAATAAGTACAGAGTAATATTAACAAACAATGTGCATTTAGGTTTGGTTAAGTTGCTTAAAATAATGCAATTTTCTGTTATGGAATTATGTAATTTACTTCAAGTACTGTAATAAGTAGGCTACATGTTAGATGAGGAACGGACACTAAAATGACCACTTTAGAAGAGATGTACTATTCCACATATTAAGTCACGCAATAAAAACATGTAATATTGATATAAAGATATTTTTCTATATTACTGTATTGATTTAGAGGCAGGTCTACAGTGTAGACTCACCCTCTGTCCTCTGGTCCAGATCTCGCATCAGCTGGAAGTTCCTCTGCAGTTCAAAGGGCAAATTTTCTATGCCTAAACAAATCAAGTGACATATGAATCTTCTACACAAATAGCAGGCAATATGTCCATAAGGTCCTAGCACTACAGTAAACGATCTCTATCTGTCATGTTGCGCGTAGCGAACTCGATTGTGTGCTGGAACACTGCATTTATGCTCGACACTGAGTTTTAATGTTCCCAGGTATTTAACGTCATTTACATCATTTAAACGTTTTAACAGCAGTAACGTTGTCACATTTATCGGCACCGCACCCACCAAACAAATGTAAAAAAAACAAAATTCACATCATAACACTGTTTAAAACCGTTAGCCCGTTAGCCAAATAGCCGTAAACGTTACTGTCTAAATAGCGCTGTTTTGTGTCGTTGCGCGCTCTTTTTTGCAAATAGTATATGTATATGAAACGTGCAGACATGCTGGACACTGCGAACACGAAATATGTTTATTTATGGGGATGAATGTCGAAACAAAGACGATAGTCTTACTGTCCAAATAGTGCTCCAGATACATTCCAGCCGCCATCTTGACATACACAAACAAAGGTTCTTCCGGTATTACCGGAAGTCTATGGAAAATCTGGTTGGGGGGCTGGGGGCTAATGTTTAGGGGGTGTCTGTAGTAGACCCCTTTCATCTACTTGAAAGTAGGTTGAAACAGAATGACAAAACTCCTCTTTATGTTCAGAGATATGTTATCTATGGCAAATAGGCCTGTACTAGAAATAGATTTAGATTTTTTTTTTTTTTCATTTAGATTTTTTTTAGGCTATGAGATAGGACTAACCCTTTGATTTGATAAAAGACTATGCTCAATTTCATCTGAATATCAACATTTGTGAGATTTAGTCAGAGACTGTGTTGGGTAAGTTAGCCTACTAAAATCTAGGCTACAACCCTAGTTCCAGAATGAGGTTGGGACATAGGCTACAATGCAATAAAATCAAGAATCTGTGATTTGTTCATTCTCTTTAACCTATATTTAGGCTAACTGAAAAAAAGCACAAAGGAAAGATTTCTAATGGTTTCACTGACCAACAAAATTTTGTAAATATGAACAAATTTTGATTTTGATGGCTGCAACATACTCCAAAAAAAGTTGGAACAGAGGTCAACCACTAGTCTCAGCTTCAGATGTCATGCCCAAGGATCGTTGGCTAAATGTATGATGCATATACAAAATTGAAAACACTTCAGGAGTTTCAAAGTCATCTTCTGATTGGTTGAATTCCACAGGATTTTCCAGGACACGTGCGTGTGACCCATTTTTTAACAATCAGCCTGGAAACAAAGATGCCGTGACGCCAAAAACCCTCATGGAAGAAGAAAGCCGTAGTATTTACAACAGCGATAAGCAGTGCCTATCATGATCAACAAAACGCTGTATTTTCAAAACTATGTGAAGTAGGCTATATAAAGTTTGTGGCATAGACGTCCAAGAGTTTGACACACTGGTCTGTTATTGCTTATTGTAGAGACATCAACGTTACATTTTCACACCCCAAACTTGTCGCAGAACAAAATGAACTGTGTCATGAATATTTTTTCGTGACCTCAACTACAGTGGTACTAATTGAATTTGTCATTAAAATGTTATGGCTTCATGACAGCCAATGTCAAAACCAACCACATGACAGTTTAATGTAATTTTAACCAATAAAGCTAGGTGGTTTCTTAAGGTTGATAATCAATCTTCAATGTCATGTTTATGACAGGTTGTGTTGTCTAGTAATGTCAAGTTTTTTATGACAAAGATATTGACAGGTTATGATGTATTGGTTTATGTCAAGGTGTACATAACAAAGACATCTCAAACTATGTCATATTTGCATTAAAAATGTCACAACTGAGCGAATGTCGCTTAATGACAGTTGTCACAAACATGCATAAAACTTCCTTCATATTCATAACCTATGTCATGTCATGATTATGAAGGTGTCATGTTAGTCTTTTGCACACCCCTTCAAGTAAAGTGTTACCAAAGTTTTTTTGTTTTTGAAGAGAAATAATAAAAACATAAATAAAATAGACGCATGTCTCGACTCCGAATTGAAGGCACAGAGTGGCATGTTTCTATTGTTATTATTGTTTTATCTAATATTTATTATAATTCTTGGGGTTATTATTATTCAACAATTGCATGAGTTAGATCACATTCATTTGCTATTAATTAAAACCTATAGTCTAGTTGAGTGAAATCAGTCAGTTTAATTTAACTACTCAACTAGCTCTATTATGATATATTGTATTCTTCAATTAAAATATGGGCACAATTAAATAATTATGCCCATAAGAACACATTTACCATTCAGATTCATCTATTTTACTGCTGCTTTTTCTGTCATTGTTCAATTATTCAGGCCAGGGGCCATCTCAAATTTTGTAACATTTTAAACATGTTACAATTTCGAAGTACTTTCACATTGTCGTTAAGGGCAGCATCTTTCCTCATATTTCCCAACTATATGGTCATGTGACAACATTTAGCATACTGCTATACAGTAAAATAGTATCACATTGTAGGCTAAAAAAATAGATGCAGTATACAGTTTACATTGCACAGTATGCACTAACTAAGCAGTATTCTATATTCCAATCTGAACACAGCCCGAGCTATAGCGTATATCAAAAGTGTCGAAAAATTTACTGGGTTCAGGACATTTTTATGTCACACATTACTCTAATGGGTCCCCCATAGGGCCAGATTGTAGCATGATAGTCCCTATTGGCCTTAAAATGGATTTTCATGGCATGCAGTGTGTAGTTTTCACCAGAAGAGGGCAATGGTCAATAGTCTACGAACTGTTTAGCAAGAAAACCTGGAGATTGAGCTCCAGGGAGTGTGGTGGTTATATAGCCAGATTCTCCCAGTACAGTCATTATCCCAATAAACACATAACAGAAGTGAATCTGACAGCAAGACTACAGTACAGCAGTTGTGATTTGAGATTGTGTTGTGCAGTATGGAGAGGATACTCAATCTCATTTAAGCAAGGGCTGGCACAATACGTCACCTCACAGGACTGCCAAAAGAACATCATTTCTGCTGCTTTCCCAATCGAGATGCATGTCTAAACAGGCTTGCTCTTTATTTTCAAATTGCTTGGCCTTGTATTCGCATATACTGTATATTCAAGACTTTGTCTGGTAAGCATGCCACTGCGAATCAGCTGCTGCTGAATCATTATTTTTTGAAATAGCAGTAGATGAACCGTAATTAAGATCTGGCGAGATTATCACTTGCAAAGTACAATTTAAAAGCCGTTATTTGCATGCTGATTTCTTTTTGCTTTTTCTTTTCTTAAAGCACTTTCCATTTTTAAAAGCACTTTAGCAGGCGCAGAATAAATGTCGGTTCAGATAAAGCAGCTCACAAAGTTTCTTCTAGCTGTGACTGGTGGTATAATTTTGCTTTTCTAACACCCACGTATCATATAAAGTATTAAGGGAAGACTCTGTTTAGCGGGTGTTGTCAGTGGTCTCCCTGAAGGAGAAATTACTGTGGCAATGCTAATAAGCATTTATGCTCCCTTGAGCAAATTAAGAAGGGAGAAGACAAGCACTCTTTCCTAGACAGAGTAGTATTCACAATGCCCCTGGCACTCATGGTAGCATGCCATCATATTATTTGACTTTATTTCCACCGGTATTACTTCTTGAGACCATCAGGGGACACGAAACATTGGTTACGAGAAATACTTTACATTGTGAATGTTTTTTTCCTCTTGAGTTGGCAGATCTACAAGTTGATCATGAGCTGAATTGTGAAATGTGCTGCTATATACACTCACCTAAAGGATTAGGAACACTATACTAATACTGTGTTTGACCCCCTTTCACCTTCAGAACTGCCTTAATTCTATGTGGCATTGATTCAACAAGGTGCTGAAAGCATTCTTTAGAAATGTTGGCCCATATTGATAGGATAGCATCTTGCAGTTGATGGAGATTTGTGGGATGCACATCCAGGGCACAAAGCTCCCATTCCACCTCATCCCAACGATCCTCTATTGGGTTGAGATCTGGTGACTGTGGGGGCCATTTTAGTACAGTGAACTCATTGTCATGTTCAAGAAACCAATTTGAAATGATTCAAGCTTTGTGACTTGGTGCATTATCCTGCTGGAAGTAGCCATCAGAGGATGGGTATGTTTAAACGATGCCCAATTGGCACTAAGGGGTCTAAAGTGTGCCAAGAAAACATCCCCCACCACCACCACTAGCCTGCACAGTGGTAACAAGGCATGATGGATCCATGTTCTCATTCTGTTTATGCCAAATTTTAAATCTACCATCTGAATGTCTCAACAGAAATCAAGACTCGTCAGACCAGGCAACATTTTTCCAGTCTTCAACTGTCCAATTTTGGTTAGCTCTTGCAAATTGTAGCCTCTTTTTCTTATTTGTAGTGGAGATGAGTGATACCCGGTGGGGTTTTCTGCTGTTGTAGCCCATCCGCCTCAAGGTTGTGCGTGTTGTGGGTTCACAAATGCTTTGCTGCATACCTCGGTTATAACAAGTGTTTATTTCAGTCAGTTACTCTTCTATCAGCTTGAATCAGTCGGCCCATTCTCCTCTGACCTCTCGCATCAACAAGGCATTTTCGTCCACAGGACTGCCGCATACTGGATGTTTTTCCCTTTTCACACCATTCTTTGTAAACCCTAGAAATGGTTGTGCGTGAAAATCCCAGTAACTGAGCAGATTGTGAAATACTCAGACCGGCCCATCTGCCACCAACGACCATGCCACGCTCTAAATTGCTTAAATCACCTTTCTTTCCCATTCTGACATTCAATTTGGAGTTCAGGAGATTGTCTTGACCAGGACCACACCCCTAAATGCATTGAAGCAACTGCCATGTGATTGGTTGATTAGATAATTGCATTAATGAGAAATTAGGTGTTCCTAATAATCCTTGAGTGTATGTACAAGTATTCCAAACAACTCAAGTATAAATAACATTAGTAGGTCAGATATATTAAAATAATACTTTTTAGTCTGATGTTAAAAATTTGCTCACAGATTCAGCCATTTTACTCCCATTGTTTTTATATTATATTATATTACTATACTCACCACCTGTGCAATTGCTCATTACAGTAACACAACAAGAAATAGTCAAGACTGAGCATTAGAATGGAGAAGGAAGGTCATTTATGCGTTTTTGAAGGCAGCACAGTTGTTGGTACCAGACAGGGTGGTCTGAGCAGTGTTGGGAGTAACGCATTACAAAAGTAATACATTACAGTAACATATTACTTTTTGCTGTAACGCAGTAGTGTAAGGCATTACTAATCAATTTTCAGTAATATTTTACTCGTTACATGTTCAGTGAGGCTTGTATTACAGTTGTATTACAGTGAGGCTTGACTTTTAGTTTTAATTGTAAAAATAAAATAAAAAATACAGCAAGATTGTGAGAATGGAAAATGTAAGTAGGCTAAGTTACCTGTTCGTGGTCAGTCAATAGTCACGTGTGGTGTCCAAGTTTGTAAATAAAGGCTGATATATTTGTATAGCGATTTATTTTCTACAGGAGTGCGGTGAGGCATGATTTCGGCCTCTGTGTTCGGGCTGGCCAGTGGAAAAGCGCCTAATGGGTGAGCATGGCATGAAGAAGACCACATTCGTGAGATGGACGTAGGCTATGCACATTAGGCTATTCGTTCTGTGTTTTCTTTCTAAACAGTTAGGCTGTGTATATACGTGGTATCTGTCATGTTTTCCTCACGCAATCATGTTTTTGATGCGGTGGTGACGTGTTCATGTAGTAAGGGTGGCGATAATAAAGCACCTAAAAGCTGAAAAAGCAGAGATTATGAATATGTCAAATATGCCTATAGCAAGGAGACTTGAATTGTTTAGTAATAAAGATGAAGTTGACGATGCTGACTCGCGATCTTCGCAGTAGGCTAGTGAATGCGAAATGCACATTTCATTTCATAAGCGGAGAGCAGTCTGTTTTCTTTCATTTTGAATTGTTCTGTTTACAAGTAAACATTTCAGTATAGATATATTTTTCAGGTCTGTGGAGTAGGCTATACTTATACGCTGAGTTTCGATATAGCCTATTGGCTATTTATGAGACGCGCACCAGCACGCCCCCGCGCCTTATCTAATAGGCTATTGTCTGCTTTTACTTCTTAAAGGCAACAGACTATGTGAAAGTTTTAAAGCAGTCTTTTAGTGCCAGTTCAGAGCGGTCGTGTCTGTAAATTTGTTTTTTCCTCATAAATGCGAACACGAAAACTATTTTAGTTTTCGTGTTCGCATTTATGAGGAAAAAACAAATGTTCTATGGAGAGTTCTATGGAGTTCTATGGAGACTGGAGAGCTAACCCTTCCTCATCCGATTTGCGCAGTGTAATTAACAGAATTACAAAAAATATATTTTGCCTCCTATTTTTTTGTCACGCATGAATGTAGTTACAGCCACAAAGTTAAGTTCTACTTCTGTAGTTATTTTGGTGAAAGTAACTCAAAAGTAATACATGAACTATGTAACGCATTACAATTCTGAGACAGTAATATTGTAAGGTAATGAATTACTTTTAAATAACAGTAACAAGTAATACCTAATGTATTACAGTTTGGAAGTAACTTGCACAACACTGGGTCTGAGTATTTCAGAAACTGTTGATCTACTAGGATTTTCACACATTTTTTTAAACCATCTCTAGAGAACGTTATGAAAATGAGAAAATATCCATTGAGTGGTAGGTCTGTTGGCAAAAATGCATGGTTGATGCCAGAGGTCAGAGGAGAATGACCAGACTGGTTCGAGCTGATAGAAAGGCAACAGTAACTCAGCAACCAGTCATTACAACTGAGATCTACAAAAGAGCATCTCTAAATGCACAATACGTCGAACAATGAAGCAGATGTGCTACAATAGCAGAAGAACACACCAGGTGCCACTCCTGTCAGCTAAGAACAGCAAACTGAGGCTACAATTCGCACACACTCACCAAAATTGGACAAGAAGATTGTAAAAACGTTACCTGGTCTGAAAAGTCTTGATTTCTCTTGTGATGTTCAAATGGTAGGGTCAGAATTTGGCGTAAACAACATAAAAGTTGTGGATCCATGGATTCATCCTGCCTTTCAACGGTTCAGGCTGCTGGTGGTGTAATGGTGTGGAGGATTTTTTCTTGGCACACTTTGGGCCTCTTAGTACCAATTGAGCATAATTTAAACCAGAGTACATAATTGCAGGCCGACCATCCCTTTATGGCCACAGTGTACCCATCTTCCACTTCCAGCAGGATAATGTGCTATGTCACAAAGCTCAGATCATCTCAAACTGAAACTTTTGAACATGACAATGTATCCACTACACAAATGGCCTCAACAGTCACTCACCACATCTCAAACCAATAGAGCACCTTTGGATTGTGGAGGAACGGGAGATTCCCGTCATGAATGTGCAGACGACAAATCTGCAGCAACTCATTGACGATATCATGTCAATATGGACCAAAATCTCTAAAGAATGTTTTCAATACCTTGTTGAATCTTAACCAAGAAGAGTTAAGCCAGCTCTGAAGGCAAAATTGGGCAAAATGGGGTACCTAATAAAGAGGCCAGTGAGTGTATTATATTATTTTATATTGCATTATAACTAAGCCCAAGATAGATAGATAGATAGATAGATAGATAGATAGATAGATAGATAGATAGATAGATAGATAGATAGATAGATAGATAGATAGATAGATAGATAGATAGATAGATAGATAGATAGATAGATAGATGGATGGATAGATAGACTAAACTATATAGATTAACTATATAGGTTAGGGTTATGGATGGATGGATGGATCAATGGCGCCACCAGGGGGTGGCCAGGGGTGGCCATGGCCACCCCTGGCCGACTCCTGGCCACCCCATTGGCCACCCCAATGGCCAGTATTAATTTTTGTAGCATCAGTTATGCATTTTATAAATAAGTCAAAAATATTCTTAAGTAAAAGAAGACGGGGAATTATGTGTCGTGACGTGCTTTTTAAGTGCCAAATGGTATACTGTTACAGCAGCTTTTAGGTGTGTTTTTGCCACGTTTGGACAGGCAGGGATGCAAACAGCGCGCTTTTCGGCGCCTCCCGCTTTTTTCACGTCAGTTTGGGTGACAAAGTCATCTGAAGTCATTCCATAGCTTAATGTGAGGGACAGAAGTATATTTACATCATTAAAGTATAAACTCGTTTTCCCTCCTCTGCGACTGTCATCATTCTCCATTCATATTCAAACAGCACGCGCGCCTCTTGGATGCACGGTAAAACTCTCTCCAATATGATATATTGACATTATAAATGCATGATCTGTAGATAAAAGTCTGTATATTCGCATAAAATTACTTTATTTTCTTGGAGTTGTTGCTGTTTTTAAGTTACTCACTACCGTGTTCTGTTAGATTACATATCACAAGGATTATGAATCGGCATCAAACGCACAATAACTGTGAAACAAAGGAACAAATCGCACTTGGATTTGTGCGCTCAACATTTTTTCGATTTGTGACATGAGCTTTTAAATGCGCACTAATGAAGCGCAGTACTGCTGCACACTGTGACTCCATGTTGCTTTGAGCACATCATTCTGCACCCGCGATGTTTTTCATGTAATCATGCAAGAACGGGCTCAATCATGGGTTTGCGCACTGAAATATTATTAAAAGCCAATATATTTTGTTATACCTAGCCTGCTCAATACATTTTAAATAAGCATAATTTAATTGTATATAATTTATTTGTAGTTTAGGCTATGCACTTCTGAATTCTTGACATTAATATATAAATATAAAATTGTGACATGATTGCCTGATTGAATTTTAAAAGAGAACTAATAGTAATTTGTTTTTATTAACATATTTAGATTTTATAAAATTACTGTGCAGATTTTTTCAAGAATTACTTTTGCTGCTGATGTATACACTCATTAAGTGTATTAAAAATTCATAATACATTTATGTAATATTTAAAGGTGTTAACTGTAATCTTACACTGCAAACTAATAACTTAAAAATGATTAAATTCATCACAATTATGTAAGTATCTGGAAATTTGCTGTGGGGCAAGGACCCTTATATATCATATAATATATATCATTATATACAATGAAATATATATTAGTTGGGCCCTACTAATATCATTAGTAACATTAAATATTACACAATAAACCAAAGTATATCAGTAAGAGTTTCCTTAAGTCTTTCTGATAGTTTTCTACTGGCTGGTTTATTACAACAGTAGAAAACAATTCTGAAATTATGGTGTATACTGTAGTTTTGGTGTGCCACCCCAAGATTTTAACTGGCCCCATCTGGCCACCCCTACGAAAAATTTCTGGAGGCGCCACTGGGATGGATAGATGGATAGATGGATAGAATGGATAGATGGATAGATGGATAGACTAAACTATATAGATTAACTATATAGGGTTATGGATGGATGGATGGATGGACAAAACTACATAGATAGGTTAGGGTTATGTATGTATGGATGTCTGGATGGATGGATGGATGGATGGATAGATAGATCAAGTAGAGTCCTTGCACAGGTACAAAGTAACAGGGCTGCGGTCTCTGGGTGATTCACATTCTCCGTGGGCCAAAGAAATGTTCAGAGTGAATAAAACCCTGCTGAATTACTTTGGTCTAACATGGAGTTATTGATCGTGGCCAAGGGCAGTAGACCCGGGCCGGAGCCTGGCTCTCTGTCTGAATTAAAGCTCTTTCGGCACAGCACAGATGCACTCACACTGCAAATGTAAAGGGAAGAAATCGGATTTTCAGCGGCTGTACTGCAGTTTGCTATGGGGATTGTTCAGAGCATTTTCCCCCATCATCATGCCTTCTATAGAACATTGGGAGGTCAGTACATGTTCAGTGCTATTTATAGTTATGCTATTAACATGACAGAATGTGACAAGCATAGCCTTAAAGTATGCGACAATAAAGTTGACAGTATATGGTGCATACAGTTAAGATGATTTGATGGACAAACACACATAAAATATGCAAGAGAGAGGAAGTCACAGCCTCAATGTGAATTTGATGTCAGTCGCTGCTTTGAAAATGAGAGATAGGGTGGAGAAAGGGAGGGAGAATGAGAAAGAGAAAGAGAGAGTGAGAAAAGGATGACTCACTCTTTGAGAGAGCCTCCTGTAACTTCAGGCAAGCTGTTGGGCGCATAAATAAATTATGATATGGTGTCCCAATGTTGGTTTTTTGATGTCTGGATGAGCCTTCTCCCTCCCACTTCCTCTCTATTTATCTCCCTCAGTGTCAGGTGTACGCCTCCTTTTTTGAGTTTGAGGGAAAGTTGAGGCATTGATTCGTGTAGTCATTTATAAAGCACGACGTGTGGACACTTTGGGGTTCTGAATTTATGAAGCTGTTGGTATGTTGATGTGCCATCAATGGTGTTTTGACTGTCTGACAATTGCGTTGGGTAAGTTGACCTATCTTAAATCAACTTGCTAACAAGATTTGTTGCTCAATAATAGTTGATACTGCGTGAAGACCTTTTTGATTCAAGAAAAAAAAAATCTCACTATCTAGGAAAAGTTAAGCTTTTTGCTTAAGTTGTCATGTAGACAAGAGGAAATGAGGTAAAGGTAAAACCTTATTTCTCTTTTTACATGTTTTTGAAAATGTTGTCTGTGTGTCACGTTTTGAGTTTGTTTGTGTGTCATGTCTGTATTTCTAGTTAGCTTTCCAGTTTGTTACGGTAATTAGTTCAGTTCTCCTCTGTTCCTTGGCTGTTTGTCACTATGGTTTCTGATTGATTTGAGGATTCTGTTAAATATCTCGATTGCTCTTTTGTTTGCCCATGCATTTAAGCCCTCAGTACCAGTCTGTTCCTGGTCTTGCATTTTTTGATGTCAGTGTGTTCGAGGTTGTGTTTCCTTCAAATTATTCTCCAAGTTATTATTTAGATTCTTGGATTAAAGCTGTATTTTGAGTATCTCCTTCATCGTGAGCTTCATTACAGCAACTGACCGTGACACTGTGTTGGCAAAAGTAAATTTTCAGCAGCCATTAAAGGAGAACTCCGGCAAACAATGAACCTTTGGTCTAATAAATCATCGGTACCTAGTCAATCGTTCTCTGAGTTTTGTTTTCATGATAATCGAATGTAAAGAGTTTTATCTCTAAAAACTGTTTAGCGTATAATGCTAGAATTGGGAACATTAACTAAGTAAAAAGAAATCGCTAGTTTATACCACTAACAAGGCTCAAAATAGCCCCACACTAACACAGTAACATAATAAGGGTCCATACATGCAAAACGAAGCATTGAGAACTTTGTACGTGTACAGACCGTTTAATAAGAAGATACTTTATAAAGACAGTTCACTTTGCGTATACAGACGGGAGCCACCTTAGAAAATAGTCTCGATAAGTCGATCCCCGAACGCCGCTCATACAGTTCAGAAGTTCGCTGAACTTCATACAGTTCAGATCACTCAGCACGACGTTTGTGGTTTGACTTATCGAGACTATTATTTAAGACGGCTCCTGCCTGTATACGCGAAGTGAACTGTCTTCATAAAGTATCTTCTTATAAATCGGTCTAAGTTCTCAATGCTTCGTTTTGCATGTATGGACCCTCATTATGTTTTTGTGTGAGTGTGGGGCTATTTTGAGCCTTGTTAGTGGTATAACCTAGCGATTTCTTTTTACTTAGTCAATGCCCCCATTACTAGCATTATACGCTAAACAGTTTTTAGAGATAAAACTCTTTACATTAGATTATCATGAAAACAAATCTCAGAGAACGGTTGACTATGTACTGATGTTTTATTAGACCAAAGGTTCATTGTTCGCCGGAGTTCTCCTTTAAGTCCTAAGTATAGCCAATTTTTTCAAAGCACTGACTGTGTGACATAGTTTTCGTTATCAGGAGGGTCTGCGGATGTCGGCGAAACACTATCTGTACGCAGCCAAAATTTTGGCTGCATCCAATCGCATACTTCCCTATAATATAGTAGGAAAAAAACAGTGGTGTGCCCGAATTAACAGCACTCATAAAAAGAGTTGGTAAAAAGTACCCGGATGACCTACTACTTCCAGAGAGATTCTTAAGTGCAGATACGATGAACACTTTACTATCCCATGAGGCCATGGAAGAGGATTTACAGATGGCGGTGAAGCGATGCAACTGACTCCGGTAGGTCACCAGAATAAGTAATCACTTAAAGGGTTAGTTCACCCAAAAATGAAAATTAAGTCATTAATTACTCACCCCCATGCTGTTCCAACCCCGTAAGACCTTCGTTCATCTTCGGAACACAAATAAAGATATTTTTGATTGAATCTGAGAGCTGGATCAGTCCTATATAGACTGCCTAAGGGACTGGCCCATAAAGTGATTAAAGAAAAGGTTTAAATATTCCATGTGCCTACAGCGGCTCAATTATAAGTTTATCAAGCGACGACAATACTTTTTGTGCAAAAAAAAACATAAATAACGACTTTATTCCACTATTCCATTACTTCCTTATGGGCGCATGCGCGAGAACTGAGACGAGGACGTTCTCATTTGTCTACTTCTTGTTACCGGCTGCTCACCGCTTAGGAGTTTTACCGCCACCTACCGTATAAAATGATGTGCTGGTATAGCTGGAAGCGCAAAACTTTCTGTTTACAAGCAGAGGAAGATGCGCGCTGTACATAAGCTTTTCAATTTGCGTATTTTCCGCACTATAAGGTGCACTTAAAAGCCTTTAATCTTCTCAAAAAACGACAGTGTTCCTTATAATCCGGAGCGCCTTATATATGGATCATCATTTTATACGGTAGGTGGCGGTAAAACTCCTAAGCGGTGAGCAGCCGGTAACAAGAAGTAGACGAATGAGAACGTCCTCAGTTCTCATCTCACAGAGAAAGTCGTTATTTATGTTTTTTTTCGCACAAAAAGTAGTCTCGTCGCTTGGTAAACTTATAATTGAGCCGCTGTAGGCACATGGAATATTTAAACCTTTTCTTTAATGACTTTATGGGCCGTCAAGAGCCAGTCCCTTAGGAAGCCAATGGAAGAGTGATCCAGCTCTCAGATTCAATCAAAAATATCTTTATTTGTGTTCCGAAGATGAACGAAGGTCTTACGGGGGTTGGAACAGCATGGGGGTGAGTAATTAATGACTTAATTTTCATTTTTGGGTGAACTAACCCTTTAAAATAAATATCTACTCAAGAGAGTATGTGTGCTTCTCATTTCTTATTCAAGTCTTATCTATACACCCCCTTAGGATGCGAGGGACCTGTAAATCCTCGCTCATGACTTCTTTAGGAAGCTTCCTCATACCTAATTCCTCACAAGTCCAATTAGAGAATTGAGATGTCCTTCAAGATGGCTGAATTCAATCGGGCTGGAGGATGGAAGAGCGAGGAATTGAGGAAGCATTAATTAGAGTATTGAGGAGCACGAGCACCTTATGGAATTATGGACGCAGCCGGTTTGTGTACAACAGCGCATGTGCGAGTGACTTGGGTGCTTGAAAAATAGATAGCAAACGGGTCTTTCCAAAAGAGTATACTTTGACGGAGAAAAAATGAAATATTCTTGCTGAATAAAAGTTTCCAAATAACTTAATGTATATATATTTAGTCAGAAGGCAAAAAGTCTGCAGGGGCTTACTCTGCACTGTCCCTATACAGAAACAAACTGTGTATGTGTTTTAAAGTGTAAGTTTATGAGGATAAACAAAATGCCCTCAATTAAAAATGTATCTTGATTTGAAACACGATAACACCAGTGAAAAACGAAATGCTTGGAGAATTGTAGTACATTTCATAACACATTCGTGAAGCGGAAAAGCAGTCAACCTCGGCATCTGTCTGGACAGCTCCCTGTAATATTACCACACGCAGACATACTTCATCCGTTCTTCTCCTCCTCCCATCCCTGTCATCCCTTCTTTCCTCTCCTCATCACTCTTGCTCACTCTCTCTCTCTCCTCCTGAATACTAATTCAAGCTGCACAGCCTCATGCTCCTTAATATGAGTCAAAGCACACCTCCTGGGTTAGCCCTCTCCACTCCTCTTCAGTACTGGTTGAATCCAGTGACAGAATTTGTTTAAGAAAAAAAAAAAAAAGAAGGAAAAGGAAGGAACCTTGCTTGCTTGAGGCAGGGAGAGTGCGCATGCACGGTCTGGACAGCGTGTGTGGGTATTTTCAAGGTTACGGGTCTCCACGGGCACGCTGGACATGACAAGCGAACCGTTTTTAAAAAGATGTACGAAACTCTTCAATTTGAGCGTGAGAAACGACGCAAAGAAGGAGTCTGAGTTATCGAGAGGGATATGGTTGTGTAGGCTTTTGGAGAGTGCAAGCGCAACAGGAAAAAAACGGAGCAAGGGAGGGGCGGCAAGAGTTGGGTGGGGAGACAGATGCGCCGCATTGTCAAATGATAATGGAGAGAAGCAAAGAAAAGAGATGCCCCGTACGATTAGTCGAGATATTGATCCTCTTAACCCCGGAACTCGGAATTGCAAGTAACTTCTGATCAGCGCTCTTTCCTCTTGTTGTCGTTGACATTTCTCAATGTCACCGTGAGCTGTTTGATACTATTGATTACAAAGGGATTTAAGGCGACATAAGTGGCCGGCGAGAGATTTCACAGCAATCTCACCTGTTTCGCAGACACACTGACTTAGTGACTGACTAACTCTGATATCTCGTCTCACCAGAGAGTAATGAGGGGGTTGCAGTGAGCCAAGGAGGGAGGGAGGGAGGGTGGATGACGGCGAGAGCGTGTTGGAGGCACACACACACACACTCGCTCTCGCATACAGCCTTACAGAGACAGAAGGGGAGAGTCAGAGACGTGGAGAAGAAGAAGAGGAGTGAGTGAGAGAGAGAAGGAGAGAATGTCTGCTGAGAGGGTGGCTCTCGTTCCTCGCTCACAAACCGGCCCTCGCTGAGACACCATGGGCTGTATCGGATCCCGCACCATCAGTAAGACCCTCTCCGTTTTGATAGCCTTTCTCTTCCAGGTTGAAAGGAGACCAGCCAGGGGTAGAGGAGCGATAGGCATCCCTCCTTTCAGGGAAAACGTGTGTGTTTCTATGGAAACCTTTTGGTTAAAGACCATTTGTCCTCCAGGCTTTGACAGTGATTCGGCACGCTGCTCGTGGGAAGCCGGGATGAGAGCACGTCTGGAATTGATATCCGTATGTGTCCGTCTGCATGCGGTAGGTGCTGTTCACCCGGCGGTTTTAAAGATCTGAAGTGGATTTTTTGGAGTGAATGCATATCCAGAAAGACTCGCCACATTTGACACCATGCTAAGGTCACGTCAGGAGCTGTTTGTGTGAAAATAGCAGCAGTTCACAGGTTTGAGCGCGTACGCTCGTGCGTTGCCCGAAGAGGGTGTTTTTCAGGATCAGAGGTGCAGGGTCCACGCGCTCACGAGCAAAAAGCGCTCAGGTGTGACGTGGAGCTGGATGCGCCTCACATGTAGGTCAAATTCTGCAAAGTCAATGACACCGGTGGGCACCTGTTCCCGCCAAATGGGTACGCTTAAATGCAGCCGTCGATGACAAATTGCAGGTGTTTTGGTGCGATTAACATTCTCTTGATACCGTGAGGCTGCAGCCAAACAGAGAGAGGACACAGAAACATTCTTCTTAGACGTGTTTTATGATGTTGGACACCCATTAAGACGAGAGAGCGGTATCAAAACAAACACTGATAAAAAAAGAAATGCCGCTGTATTTGACCTTTGATTGTCATTGAGCTGTGATGTCACAGGAACACGGAGTTTCTTTCGCGTAAAAAGCTATTGCAGAAAGTGTCAGCGCGGGACATATTGGGCAATTAGGGAAGCCCGTATTTATATCCTCCTGAGAGAGCTAAATTTAATCACCTCTTATAGAAATGCTTATTCTTTAGACTAAAAATTCTTGCAGCTTCAAGTTGTGCCGCTGAATTTAGCTGGCTATCTGTTATGTGCTCTGGGGAGGAGCGTGGATGGCATATTTAGTGTGTTTGGCTATAAATAGTGTCTACTTTACAGTGACCGAAAAGGAGAGGAGAGAGGACAAGATGCATGCTAAATAATATGGGTCAAATGCCTGATATGGGCCTGTGGTTGTTCACTTCCTTATTTTGATTGAGGCATACACTTTTCATGTAACCTGAGGAAATTTATGTGCTGCTGACATGTTGCACTGACACTTTTAATGGCTCAACCAAGGCCCTGTTATCGATTTTTTTGTTATTCTTGACATCATGCGCTCACAAGGCAAATTGTTGCTACAGCCAGAAATAGAAACATTCTTAGTCTACGTTGATTCATCACAAATCCTTTAGAGATTCAGTGCTTACAGTAAAATGCACTGCATATACTTCTTGGAAACTTTTTTACATCAGGTTTGGAGTCCTAGAAGCAATTACACAGCTATTGTTCCTCTCACAATATTGTGTAATGAATCAAGCACTTTAAAGGGCACTACTTGAATCTGGTGACAGACTGTAAAGGGCAATTGCAATTTACTAATCAAAGTATTAAACTAGAAATGTCCTTGCTCTTTTCGGTAAACAAGCATGAAATAACACTTTCCTCATTAAAGTTATGTTAGATAGTCTGTCAAACACATTCACTGGGAGTTTGTTATAATTATACGCTTCTGTACTTGAGCGGTGAGGGTCAGTATTAAAGGGTTAGTTCACCCAAAAATGAAAATTCTGTCAGTATTTACTCACCCTCATGTTGTTCCAACCCCGTAAGACCTTCGTTCATCTTCGGAACACAAATTAAGATATTTAAGATATTAAGATCGCTCCTGCATACAGTCCATATAGGCTTCTTGAGGGAATGACACTTGCTGTCCTCGAAAAGTCATTAAAGACATCGTTAAAATAGTCCAAGTGACTACAGGGGCTCAATCTTAAGTTTATCAAACGACGAGAACACTTTTGTGCGCAAAAAAACAACAAAAATAACGACTTTATTTCAACTATTCGTTTATTTCTCCCTCTGCGCGAGTCAGGTTACTAGTTTAATAGCGTAAGCTTCTGTTATTGTACATCACACGCATCACACACACATGACCAGCGTCGGCCAATAGTGAGCCTACGTGTGACGTAGCTCTACGCAATCACACTACATTAACTGACTTACAGGCTCATGGAGAAGGAAGTGAAGTTGAAATAAAGTCGTTATTTTTGTTGTTGTTTTGCGCACAAAAGTGTTCTCGTCGTTTGATAAACTTAAGATTGAGCCCCTGTAGTCACTTGGACTATTTTAACGATGTCTTTAATGACTTTTTGGGGACAGCAAGAGCCAGTCCCTCAAGAAGCCTATGGACTGTATGCAGGAGCGATCTTAATATCTTAAATATCTTAATTTATGTTCCGAAGATGAACGAAGGTCTTACGGGGTTGGAACAACATGAGGGTGAGTAAATACTGACAGAATTTTCATTTTTGGGTGAACTAACCCTTTAAGCATTAACATATTATCATGGATTAAGATCAAATTTTTATGACAGGTAAGGGATAAGACTTACATTTTTTAATTAAGAGATTTTTTTATTTTTATATACATACTATATTTAAGTCTGTATAATAGACTTATGTATAAAAACTCTTTCATGGTGATGTTCCTTTATACGTAGATTACCAATGTTTTTTCTTATATTCCATAAAACCAACATCTTTAGCCTATATATGAAACATGATATTAGCCTACGGGTATGCTATATTTACTTTTATAAAACGGTTAGTTCCAGTCCTTGATTCTGATTCACGATAAAACCTAAAACACGGCTATGACTGTTTCACCCACTGGTTCCATGTATGACTACCATAGATCACTACACAACACCCCTAGCAACCACTCTTGGCAACGTAAACATACGTTTATTCTCATTGATATTGTTAATTGAAGCTTATAAAGTAGATTGTGAGAGATCGAGTAAGTGAGTACCTGCATTTACAGTAGATATAGCATTTTCCTTCAGGAAGTCCTATATTTGAAATAAAAAATCAGATCTGAATGTGATATCTTGTCCTTTTAACAATTAACTTAAGGGGTTTCCGTTGGGTCTAGCTTCTCCGTGTTCACAAGCAAGGGGGTAATCCATCGACCAAAAGTTGAAGCCTCGCGGGAGCTGCCATCTTGTAGCAGAACTTCACTTGCGTTAGCATTTCCATTGACTCCCATTCATTTTGGCGTCACTTTGACAGCGAATAACTTTACATCTGAGGCGTTTGAAGACCCCATTTGTCCTGACTTCTGCACGTCAGGAACGGAAGTGCTAAAAAAAAATAAAAATAAAATAAATTGCCAAAAAAAAAAAAAAAAAAAAAAAAAAAAAAATCGGGCTTCACTTGTCTCAATGGAGTTCCAATGAGATGGCTCTGTCCACTTCTCAAACTGTCTATGTTCACAAGAATTTCATCAGCAGTCCTTAATACTGACTGACTCACTCATAAAGACAGTCTTTGTTGCCATCTATGGGCGAAATAATGTAAAGGTGATGATACACTGGGCAACTTTTTGGGCAATGATGCCGTCAACAGGCAACCAGATGAGACAGGGCCCACAACCGACCTAAAGTATCCAGATAGAAATTTATTGCCCATTTTCAGTGTGAAAGTGCCCAAGCAACAGCAAAATTGCTCAAAAATTTGCTCTTTGTATCATCATCATCTTAACTTCTGTTGGTGTTCATGGTCAGGGACTATTTTTTTCCAGCAGAAGGAATGCTTTTAGTGATTTTACTTCATAAAAGTTGCATACATATTTTTTTTTTGTCTTTAACATTTGTTTTGTGTGGTAACGGTAAACGTTTTATAGAAGCAATAAGGTAACTCACTCTTTTTTTTTACAGTCTATGTTATGCCTAACAACCTTCAGCCATGACTTATTCACGATACCGTACAGCCTCTCGTACCTTATTGCTTACATATGCCATCAAATAGCGGTCAGAATTAGTTTCCGTTACTATACAAAAATATTTTATTTATATTTAATATAAAGTGTAAAAGTATTGTTGTTGTAGCCGAATGATGAATGATCAAGTAGTTCCGTCTCAAATATTGTCTCAGGGCCAGCTGTGGGTATAAAAGGCAATAAGTTGAGAAGTGTGTGTTGGCAAGCTTGAAAGTGAAATCAAACACTGTGTAATAAAAGATTTCCGTAAAAAAAAAAAATCTCTCTTCTTACTGTCCCTGTCTTCTAACTTTATAGTGTTCTGGTTTAGCCTACTATTGAAATTACATATTGTTGACTATTTTATACTTGTGTTTGTCGAAGTTGCTTTGGATAAAAGCATTGGCTAAATTAATAAATGTATATTGATTGGTAAAACATCGCATTTGTTTGTAACAGGATTGTGGGTGAGAAACATTGTGTGGGTGTGTTTAGGTGGGCATCAGGTGGATGGCTCAGCTCTTGGCACTAATGTCGATGTTTGCACTGGGTCGCTCTCTGTATGTGTTTGTTCTGTTCTGAGCTATTGCGTTACTCAGGGATACCTCTTTGTATTGATTTCATTTCAAGCTCTGAAAGAGGGTCAGACAAGCTGACATACAGATGGTCTCTCTCGGTCTCTTTCACACACACTCAATGTTATGCTTCTCTCTCTGTGTGTGTGTGTGTGTGTGTGTTTGTGTGCTGTTTGCATGTGATTGCATGATCCAGCTTGTGTGGTGACAGACACGGTCCAAGGTGACTGGCTCAGTATGATTGAAAGGTTTAGGAGGAATCACAGAGAGAGAGAAAGAGAGAGAGAGAGGACCTCAAATAATCGTCAGATGAGTAAAGGGAAAGAGGAAGGCAAAGAAAGACGGTGACTGAGGTACAGGAAGTGAAGGACAGGACGTTCTTAAATGTCTTGTGGCTTATCACTTTGGTAACACTTCAGAATACTGTTCCGTCATTAATTAGTAACAGGAACAAATGAGTAATGAGAAATGACTAATTATTTGGAACAGTATTCTAAAGTGAAAGCATGATAACTCCTAGTATAACCATACTGAAGTCATTGTAAGCTTTAGAATTTTTGTGAGGTATGATATGATATGAAGATGACTCAAGTGTTACTACACCCTTTTAGTCATTTGGAACAGTATACTGAAGTGAACATCATGGTAACCAGTGTTGGTTACTCTACAATATGTAATTAATTAATATAGCAACTAATTAAATCTTCAACAGTGTCATTGTAACATGCATGCTCTGTTTTTACTTTGTTTCCTTGTGTTTTTGGTTCTGTCCTGTTTTAAACCGTGTGTCCTCTCAGTTGGCCTAGTTTTCCTAGTCTTGAGTCTGTTTGATTCATTACACTTGTCCAATTAATTAGCTTATTAGTTCCCTCATTTGTTCCAGCATTCCAGTCTTGTTAATTTTGAGGTGTTGTGAAATCTGTTCCTGTGTTTGAGTATATTTGAATTAAAGACTTTTAAAGACTCCTGGATTATTATCTGCACGGAAGATTGGCGAGAGCCCGCAGTAGACTGTGTTTGGCCTGCGGCATGATCCTGAGCCTCAAAAAGAGTCTGACCAAATGTATGAGCTGGAAACACAGCGCGTCATTGAGGGAGTGCTTGTGGAGTCCGAGAGCATGGAGGGAAGCCCCACCCACAACCCTGCCATTGTCAATGCGAATTAAATGGCCTCTGGAAAATATTTGGACTCTGAAAGGAATTAGAAGGTATTTGAGGAGGTAAATCCCCTGTTTCTTACACCCCTGCTGGTCCTGCCCAGCCCTGAGTCTCCCGTTTCCCCGCTGGTTCCACCCAGCCCTGAATCCTCTTTTTTCCTCTGCTTCCCAGTCCTGTATCCCCTCTTTCTCCGCTGGTTCCGCCCAGCCCTGAATCTCCTCTTTCTCCGCTGCTTCCACCCAGTCCTATATCCCCTCTTTCTCCACTGGTTCCACTAGACCTGAATCTCCTCTTTCCCCTCTGCTTCCCAGTCCTATATCCCCTCTTTCTCCACTAGTTCCACCTAGACCTGAGTCTCCTCTTTCTCCTCGGCTTCCCAGTCCTGTATCCCCTCTTTCTCCGCTGCTTCCACCCAGTCCTACATATCCCCTCTTTCTCCACTGGTTCCACCTAGACCTGAATCTCCTCTTTCCCCTCTGCTTCCCAGTCCTGTATCCCCTCTTTCTCCGCTGCTTCAACCCAGTCCTATTTCCCCTCTTTCTCGGCTGGTTCTGTCCAGCCCTGAATCTCCTCTTTCTCCTCTACTTCCCAGTCCTATATCCCCTCTTTCTCGGCTGGTTCCCAGTCCTGTATCCCCTCTTTCTCCTCTGCTACCCAGTCCTATATCCCCTCTTTCTCTGCTGGTTCTGCCCAGCCCTATATCCCCTCTTTCTCCTCAGGTTCCCAGTCCTGTATCCCCTCTTTCTCCTCTGCTACCCAGTCCTGTATCCCCTCTTTCTTGGCTGGTTCTGCCCAGCCCTATATCTCCTCTTTCTCCTCTGGTTCCCAGTCCTGTGTCTCATCTTTCTCTTCTGCTTCCCAGTCCTGTATCCCCTCTTTCTCGGCTGTTTCTGCCCAGCCCTATATCTCCTCTTTCTCCTCTGGTTCCCAGTCCTGTATCCCCCCTTTCTCCTCTGCTACCCAGTCCTCTATCTCCTCTTTCTCCGCTGGTTCCGCCTAGCCCTGAGTCTCCTGTATCACCACTGGTTCTGCCCAGCCCCATGTCACCGGTGCTCCCTGTGATCCCTCCCAGCCTCCCTCTCTTACCTCCTCTTCCCAAATCAGCCAGTTCCTCAGCCCAACCTCCGCTGGTTCCCTTCAGCCCCTCTGCATCTCCAACTCCTATTTGTGAGGAACTGCCTCGGAGCTTCAGTTCTCCAGCTCTGCTCGGTAAGGAGGTTCCCCTGGCTCCACTTCCAGCCTACGAATCCATCACTCCATGGCGGCCTGTAGACCTATCGGCTCTGCCTGGGCTCCTCCCTCCCTTGGCTCCACAAGAAACCATCGTCCTGACAGCTCCACCGGGCTCCCTCTTTTCACCAACTCAGCCTCATCAGACGTTGCTCTTTGATATCACATGGGATTTTCATCCTTTCAGCTCCACCTGGTTCTCTATCTCCATCAGTCGTCCCCAGGGTGTCAATAGCCAAGTCTCTACCATGGCTCCTCCCTCCCTCGACTCCGGCCGGGTATATCATCCTGGCTGGACCCTGGACTTTCATTTGGCTCCTCCTGCACCTGGCTCCCCCTGGCTCCTCTCACCCTCCACTCCCCCATGGAATGTTTTTGTCTTCATCTTTTCCTCTTCCCCTTCCTTTGGGATAATGTAACCGGTATTCTCTGTGTCTACTTTGTTTCATTGTGTTTTCTGTTCGGTCCTGTTTTTACCCGTGTGTCATGTCAGTTGACCTAGTTTTCCTAGTCTGTGTCTGTTTGATTCATTAAACCAGTCGTCCAATTAATTCGCTTATTCGTGCCCTAATTTGTCTAGTATTTATATGCCCTATGTTCTTGCAGTCCTTGTCCTGTCTTGTCAATGTTGAGGTGTTGAGAAATCTGTTTCCCTGAGTTTTACTGAGTGTTTTTGAATTAAAGTGTCCTGGATTATTCCTGTCATGTGCCGTATTCAGAACAACTACCCATAACAGTAGATTACTGTCCAGTGCATTACTTATTAATATTTACAATCTAAATATTAAAATCATATCAACCCAGTTACAAGGATACACACGAAACTGCTCTTTTAATTCTTTCAAGTAAATAATATAAAATAGCATACATTTGTGAACTGACCAAAGGATTTAAAGGGAGAAGGTTAAATTAAAAACATACATTTTAACATTAAACATTCAATTTTGATGTTGAATCCAATATTGTTTATATATAATTGTTCTAGTTTACAGTATTTAATGCATTAAGACCAGAAGTAACCATTTTTGTTAAGATTGCATTATTCATTTGTTCCTGTGTAGTTATTAATTAATGATGGAACAGTATTCTAAAGTGTTTCCATCACTTCCTATTCAGTGCTGTCTATACAGGGAACCAATCCTTGGGACACTTTTAGGTTTTATTCTAATGGTATCCCTATACTTTCCTTATTTTAAGCCACTGACATCCAGTTTCACCTGCCTGTTCCTTCCAATTAAATTTGAGACAGTAGAAGCAGTTGTTTCTTTTAAAGATTTCCATTAATATCAGGTTGAAGGTCACTTCATAAACCAATCATTTAGAGGTGAGTTTTAAATCCTAAGTGAAGAAATGTTCACAAATCAATACCACAATGAAATGGAATAAAATATTATCTCGTTCTTACTCTCTTTTAACTTTATTTGTAACTGTAAAAAAAAAAATATATATATATATATAAATATATATATACTTGATCATGAAAAGATTTAAATGCCCTTTAAGAAATTTAAGACATCAGTCAAGTGTAAATGCATCTTGTTGTTTAGGCCACATATGCATGTTATGTATGTAACACCAATATTCATTTGAGCCGAAGAGAGCATTCAACAGAAAATATCACTGCTCTGTGTTAGCATATAGCCTGGGAACAATTGACTTTGTACACTGACGCATGTATAATTCCTATTTTGCTAAAGTCCGTGGTATAATAATGCTATTTTAAGCGTGCTTGGCCATAATGTAGTGGGTGCACAACACGCATACCCTTTGATTCTTTCATCAACACAGATGCAGCAGTTTTTATTTTTTTGCAAATCATACGTTATAACAAGAAAAGCATATTAACACATGAGGGAAAACATTGTGGTGTCTATGAAGATGTAAAAAAATGTAGGCCAAAATGTAGCTTACAGATTTACCCAAATTTTTCAGGTTAATTATAGTAATGAAGGATCAGACCTGTTTGCCCAATTGTGGCAAGACACATATGTTTATAATGTTTAAAGTTGTTCACTTTAAAAAAAAAAAAAAAAACGTTTGCTGATAATTTACTCACCCCATGTCATCCAAGATGTCCATGTCATTCTTTCTTCAGTCGAACAGAAATTAAGGTTTTTGATGATTTTTCTCCATATAATGCACTTTACTGGGCACCAAACAGTTCAAGGTCCAAAAGACAGTTTCAGTGCAAACTGCAAACTGTTCAAAGCGCTTTAAATGATTCCAGACGATGAATAAGGGTCTTTGTTGGATCTCAGATGTTAAATGTATCCAAAGTTCGTTGGAGTTATAGAAACTTGATGGCGTGTCTGATTAAAACTTGGAAAAATACCAGTCCTTTGCTCTCTTTTATTTTCAGTTCAGGATGATTAAGTCTTAATTCACATGGAGCTGATACAAACGATGCCAATGGACAGATGTTATTGGATGGACAGGATAAACAGGATGTACAAGATGGTCCATAGTCACTACAAACAATACAATAAAGGAAATTAAACTCATATAATTCATCAGTAACATATCAACAACATATATTTTAAACAATTGGCAAACAAACTTACTCAACGCATCCTAAGGAAAGGACATGGTTGGGTGTCCATCCCAACCACCACACCTCACCAATACAAAAAAGAAAAAAAGGGAGGAAGTGAGGTCTACTTATAGACCTCGCCCAGGGGGTGTATGGGTAATGTAGTGAAGCTTACAAAGAATTGTGGGATATTTAGTGCAAATATGTATATATATAAAAAAATAAATGAATAAAAAGTATAATTTAAGGACCAAATTCACAACAGTCTTATCAAGCGAAACATTCAGTCATTTAAAAAATAAAAAACAAAGTTTAACTTTTATAAGCTCAAATGCTCGCCTTGCTCTGTTCTGTGATGCGCGTTCGTGACTCACCTGTTCGAACTCGTTTATCAAACTGAACGAATCTATTTTCAAGTCACTTGTTTCATTCAACGAACGAAATGAACGAATTGACTTGGAAAAAGATTAATTCGTTTTGACACAGAACAGAACAAGGCGAGCATTTGAGCTTATAAAACTTAAACTTTTTTTTTTAATTGAGCGATTGTTTCGCTAAATAAGACCCTTATTCATCGTCTGGAATTGTTTAAAGCCCTTTCAACAGTTTGCAGTTTGCACTGAAACTGTCTTTTGGACCTTGAACCGTTTGGTGCCCAGTAAAGTGCATTATATGGAGAAAAATCCTGGAATCCTTTTCATCAAAAACCTTAATTTCTTTTCGACTGAAGAAATAAAGACATGGACATCTTGGATGACAAGGGGGTGAGTAAATTATAAGCAAAAGTTTTTAAAAAAAATTGAACTACTCCTTTAACCGACGCTGATTTGGGTGTGTTTCTCCTTGAGCGCGCCTGGTAAACTCGCCGTTATAATAACAATCCGCCATGCAACATGCGCACCTGCTCTTGAATGGTATGTTGGATGACGCTCTGACTGGTTTATTTCACGTTACGCCCAAACCACACCTATGAATAATGAAGCTATTTCAGACCTGCGTCAGGCACAAGAGCCATTTATCCCGCCGGTAAAATAGCAAAAGCACCTAAGACCCGCCCACAAAGTTACTTGCGGCTTCGCGCTTGATACTTGTTTCAGATTGAAATTATTTAAAATATTAAAATAAGATTAAAATATAGGACCCTCTGTGTCTTCTAACTCCGTGTCATTTTAATCTCTTTACGCCTCTCTCCTTTTGTCTTTGTTATAGTGTTCTTGAGTGTCTTGGTCTTTCTCTCATCCTCTTTGTCTCTGTCTTTCCTTTCCCTCCCCCCTCTCCGTGTGCTTTTGGCTCAGTACTGGAGGTGAGTCAGCCTCTTGGACTTCGCTCCTAATCAGAGTCACTGTGAGCGTCACCGTGTGTCAGAGTTCCAGCTTGCATTCCATTATTTGTCCCTTTTTCTTCCCTCTCTCCTAGTTCTTCACTACCTTTTTTGCTGTAGAATAAAATCTCAAAGATGTTCTCTAGGCTGCGAGATCTGTCAAGCCAGATTGTCCATGGTCCAGTTGTTCCTCCATCTGGTCCTTGGCAATGCAGATCTTCTGCTGCTTCTCTCTATGGGACCGTCACGCTTACGCTGGGTGTCTAGGAATCTTCCTTCCTGTTCCTCATCATTCAATGTCTATCGACGTTAGCTTTCATCCTCGTCACATGGATATTTGTTTATCTCGTCTGACTGCTTCTTTATCCGTCTCTCTCGCTCTCTCTTTCCTTTGCCCTGAAGCTCGGCCCTCATAATGCCCAGTGTCAGATTCAGACATAAATGTAGATGGGCAGAGTAAACAGTGCAGCGGCCATGTGGCGCTCAGCGACCTTGGATGTGACGGCTTATCCTTCATGTCTCTTGGGATTTTCTCAATGTGTTTTCCTGCATGAGTGGAAGTGTTTTGTCCATAACAACATCATGGTGGAACAGACAGTTAGAAAGATATGCGTCTTGACAGCTGGGATGTGCAGAGATTCATCCCTATCTATCTATCTATCTATCTATCTATCTATCTATCTATCTATCTATCTATCTATCTATCTATCTATCTATCTATCTATCTATCTATCTATCTATCTATCTATCTATCTATCTATCTATCTATCTATCTATCTATCTATCTATCTCTCTATCCATCCATCCATCCATCCATCCATCCATCCATCCATCCATCCATCCATCCATCCATCCATCCATCCATCCATCTATCTACTCATCCATCCATCCATCCATCCATCCATCCATCTATCTACTCATCCATCCATCCATCCATCCATCCATCCATCCGTCCATCTGTCTATATGTCTAGCATGTTAGTTCTGACTGTCTCCATTCTAATTGATTATGAGTAGATCTGCTTACCTTAACTCACATTCTCTGTCTTTCTCTGTTTACTCTTCACTCTGGTTCATTGGTCTCCTCCAGAGCCGCACTGCTCTGCATCGCTCTATCCTTCTCTCCAGAGTGGGTTAGGTTGATTGAGGAAATGGCCCTGAGGCCCAAAGGCTCTGCTGTACTTACACACAGAGAGAGACCAGCAATTAAAAGACACACGCTCACACACACACACACATGCACAGGATGCGATTAATGCATTTTGAGATCAGTCTGGAGTGGACAAAATAAAATCAGATGCAGATAGAACAAGGACTGGTACATTCTGTTTTGATGTGATTAACCCCATCACAATATTGTTATTCTATTGCGTCAACAGTTTAGGACTGTTGTAAATGAGTTCAATGAATCAAGCCAATGCTCAACTCAATTTCACTGATATTGAGCTGAATTAAATAGAACTAAATTGAATGAAGGGGGAGTGAGAGAGCATGTGCAGCTAGGCAGGGTCTCAGGCCACGTTTACACAAAGTATTTAGCAAAACGAATATTTTCCCCCTCTCCGTTTTCAAAAATAACATCGTTCACACTGCGCCATCTTAACTATGCCTATTGGCGGTAGTGTAGGGAGAAGGAAAAAGCCATGCAAGCCAATCAGAATACTCTAAACCTAAACCTAAAACGCTGTTTCTCCCAGTTCACACGACAACACATAACCGGCGTTTTCAGAAATCTCCACTTTGGCCGAAGTTTTTAGAAATAATCGTTTTCTGTGATAAAAAGGGGTTTTCGTGTAAACGAGAGGCCAATCCGCAGGGAAATATCTGCGTTTTCCCTTCGTGTAAACGGGGCCTCGTTCAATAATAATAAGGTTCTCACAGGCCACAATTTTGCTGTTTGGCACTTTTTGCATCGGAAAAGATTTAATTTGTCCTATGGAAAAATGTCGAATGGCATGCATTTTAAAAATAGACTTTTATTTCTGACATGCTGGATTCTGTTTACAAAAATAAGTTATATGTTGTGTCACTGTTCAGAGAGACATTATTATGTTAGCGACAGGCACAATGTCGAATACAGCTTTACGCGGACTCTTTTTCTGCTCATATTATACACATCTGACAAGCAACAATATTGCACAGCATGCACCAGGTTTGACCCCCATTCTACAATGAACTGATGAAATCTGGATATTGTAAATGAGGGAGAGTGTCACTGCAGTTAACAATACACAACCAAATCCTCTCTATATGCGCACAACCTCTCTTGTACAGCCATTTATCACACTTTGCAAACATACCCTTCCTCTCACTAAAGATGAGAGCAAAAGCAGCAAGTGTGGCGCTCTCAAAACCAGTTGAAACACACATACACACAAAAAACACCATTTAAATAAGCATACAGTGCACATGATAACTGTTTGATTGCTGTTGGCCTTAATTGGGCTCCATTTATTGGTTTGCCTTAAAAACAGTAAATTATGCTTGCTACAATTTTTTGTGTTTATGCAATCTCTAATGTTGATTTTTTTCAGGCACATCATTCATAATGTTAGTGGAAACTGGGTTACATGTCATTTCTTGTTTGTCAGTTTGAATGAGTCATTGTAAACACAGACACAGTCAACATATTTCTTAATCGAAAAGATGCTAGAGTGCAAATTTAGAGGAAGCTACAATATAAAATGAAATAAGTGGTTGTTTAAGGGTTAATCTCAAATTCAGTATCTCTTCAGCCTATTTTTGCAATACAATTCCTAATAATTTGCATAATTGCATCACGCAGAGCAATCGCTAATGTTTTTTTTTAATCATTTTATAGGAACGATGCGATATAGAAACATGATGCTACAAATCTCCTTCCTCACAGAGTGCTGGCAGTTTTGGATGGATAATTAATCTAATTTTAGGTCTTTGTGTGAATGTCAGCAGAAAATGTAGAGAGGAGCTGTCAGTTGACTTAGCTTATTTGGTAAAGGTTGCATAAGCCACATGCCTATTCCCTTATCTCTCTCTCTTTCTCTCTTTCATTCTCTCCCTGCAGCGGTGGATGCAGTTCCTGTTCGGAAAGATGGGGAGCAGGTAAGTAAAACTACACCACTTTGAATATTTAAGTTTTGCTTGGGCACCATCGGTCCCAAGCTTTAAGGATCACTTCTAAATGACATCATTTGAAGAGATGATACTTGTGCGAAGTCTGCATTTCTGTCTAAAGCTATTATTCCTTCCAAGTTCTGACATTTGTGCCTCATGGCACTTTAATGAAGTCTTTAGCTAATGCAAGGACCCCCTGTGTGCCAAACTCATGTTTGCCACCCCCTAGTGCTGACAGTCAGAGAAAGCATTCGGTATTATCTGTATTTGAAAAGCCACTATATTACATGTCTCACCAAGGCCACGGGAGCCAGAGCCCAGAGTCGGCCATTACCGTACAGTATTGCCGTAAAACGGGTTTGTCCCCTGGGAAGACGTAGCCTCATCTGTCTTCTCTATTTGCCATCCATGTTCACGTCCTACCCAAGGGCAGCAGCTCCTGGCTTGTTGCTCTACTCATCCACAGATGAATTTGGCTCAAAATCTACTGTTTTTGATCCAAACCAAAATGACATGTTTTATATCTCAATGCAGTAGTATCAGAAGTTGAGCCAAGAGGTGGTGTCATCTCACTGTAGCTGGAGCAAATTGAAACAGTGTCTTTGCTGTGCATTTATATGTTTGTGTTAGAGAGCTGCACTCAAAAAAGGTGATTGCCGGTTGCCAAAATAAGAATAATAATGATAATAAAAGAAAAAAGTCATAAAATGTTGCCTAGCAATGAAAAACTCTCAAGAATCAGCTGCTTGTTGCCAAGTAGCAAGGCTATATAGCTTAATGGTAGCTCAAATCTCACTCAAACTTAGCAAACCTTACCATAATAAATCATTCTGGCCTATCTCTTAATTCATTAAGCCACTTGCTGGTTGTGAAAATAAGAATCACAAGAATAAAAGAAAAAAAATGTCTATGTAAAAAACTGTAAAAAGAATCAGGTGCTAGTTGTTATGTAGGCTACTTTAGCTAGCTTAGCGCTATCTCAAATTGCCCTCAAACTTATCTAAAACCTCACTAAAAATCAATCATTATAGGGTTAATTTGAAGGCCAGATGGAGAGAGTCTGAATTTCACTGACTTTTTTGTGTTTTTAAACCTGTTTGAATTAAACATTTGTTTTTATCCACACATTGAAAAAGTAAGCAGCAAATTGCCAAGCTTACATAACTAACTTGGTGTTCTCTGAGAAATGTAATTTCATATGTTCGTGTTAGAGAGCTGCACTCAAAAAGGTGATTGCCGGTTGCCAAAATAAGAATAATAATAATAAAAAAGAAAAAAAAGTCATAAAATGTTCCTAGCAATGAAAAACTCTCAAGAATCAGCTGCTTGTTGCAAGTAGCAAGGCTAAATAGCTTAATGCTAGCTCAAATCGCACTCAAACTTAGCAAACCTTACCATAATAAATCATTCTGGCCTATCTCTTAATTCATTAAGCCACTTGCTGGTTGCGAAAATAAGATTCACAAGAATAAAAGAAAAAAAAAGTCTATGTAAAAAACTGTAAAAAGAATAAGGTGCTAGTTGTTAGGTAGCAAGGCTACTTTAGCTAGCTTAGCGCTATCTCAAAATTGCCCTCAAACTTATCTAAAACCTCACTAAAA